>CALYLW010000025.1:1477500-1770000 GCA_944989445.1 Ampullaceana balthica
CTCGTTGTTCGCCATGACTATAAGACTAGGGTGATTGCTAAGTTATGACAAGATCGTCATCAAGTTAGGCAAAGCTATTCGCTAAGTTTAAACTGAGCACCCTAGTCTTATAGTCATGGCGAACAACGAGATAATCGATTTCACCTACGATTTAACGTTCCTGTCTCATTGTAAACTTTTACATTTTCATAAATTTGGAACTAAAGGTCTCTTCTGATTGTACATTTCACATTTTAAATTTATTTTCAACCTTTTAGCACATTAAAAAAAAATATTTTCTATTTTTTAGTGCATTTCTAAAATAAGCAAGTTTTTAAAAAGTGTTTTTATATATTTGTATTTAGTATTTTAATTAACTAGAATGTTAATTCAATGAGAACCCTGAGCTTGTTTCTCTGCATGCGACGTTTCCATCTGGGGGTTATTGGAGACAATGACACCCCAAGTATGCTGCTTATGTCCATTTTATTCTGTTGTTTTGTCTTCGTTGCTGTCACTGCAGAAAACACCGCTTCACACAGATAGGATGTCGGAAATGGCAATAGGAATTTAATTGCTTTAGTGGCAATCTCAGGATATTCCGCCATGACTTTAATCCAGAAGACTGGAAGAGTTGTTTTCTCGAACGTAGTTTTAAGGTCACCTTCATTTTCAATCTCGAGCAGCTAATCTTCTTCTTGCACAGTCATGCTAGATTCGCCTGGTTTGTTGACTAATGGGTCACGAATTCATTCCTTACCAGTTCTTCGGTCTTTTGTGGCTGGGAAGTAAACTCTTTTAAAAGCAAAGACAGGTGATCGTGCTCCAACCGTGACAAAGAGTGTTCAGGCTGAGTCTCACCTAGAATCCCCGCTAATGTTTGAAACATATCAAAAATGCCTTTGTTCACTCGCCGTTCCCACAACTCCAGTTTGGCATTAAATGCAGCTACTTTGTTAGCCAACTTAAAAACAGTTGTCATTTTCCATAGAAGAGACAGATTGAGTTCATTGAACTGGCTGAATATGTCACACAGGTAAGCAAGTTTTGCGACCCATACCTTGTCACTGAAATGTGCTGCCAGCGGTGACTTCTTTTCTGAGAGAAATCTTTGCAATGGCTCTCGTAATTCAAATACTCTGTTTAGCGATTTTACTCTGGACAACCATCTTATTTCTGTGTACAAAAGGAGGCATCCGTGTTCTGCGTCCATCTCCTCACAAAGCTTCTCTTACAGGCGTGAGTTAAGGGCGTGTGCCTTGATGTGGTTAATAACTTTAAAGACATCAATCAATACACTGTTAATCTCTGGTGACATTTTTCGCCTTGCCAACATTTCCCTGGGAATGTTACAATGCGTCGTTTCACAATCAGGTGCAACCTCTTTAATCCGAGCTGTTAAACCAGACAGTCGTCCGGTCATGGCAGCAGCTCCATCTGTGCAGATGACGACACAAAAGGACCATTTTAAGTGTCCGGATATATAACCATCCAATGACTTGAATAGTTCAGCTCCCGTGGTGTTGGTTGACAAAGATATAGCACATAACAAATCCTCATGTATATCCTCATGATAAATATACCTCACATAAACAAGTAATATTGCCTTGTTGTCGATGTCTGTACATTCGTCAACCTGGAGTGCGTACCACTGTGATGAATTAATCCTCTCCAACAATTGTATCTCAATATATTTCCTCAATGCGCCTAGTTACAGTGGAAGCCGACAATGGTACGTGTGCCATCTTTTTAACAGCAGCCTCTCCTAGAAGTTTACGGCAAATGTCTATAGAAGAGGGCAAGATTAATTCTTCACCGATAGTGAATGGATTTTTAGCTTTAGCAATGCGGTTAGCCACCAAAAATGAAACTCTGAGTGCGTTCTCATTTACTGATATGATGGCCCAGAGAAATTTCATCTGTCCTTCATGTTCCAGTTTTTCCTTTCAAAATACTCCATGGGCTTATCTTTTAATCCAGGGTTCTTGTCGTTCAAGTGGCGAAGCGGTTTAGAAGGTTTCATAGCCTCATTAGAAAGGCGGTTACCACAAACTATTCAGAGCGGTGTTGGTATGTTGGAGTCAACTGCCTCAATAAATCCATATTTCAAGTAGGACCCATGGTATTGTCTGTTACCAGTTTTATGCTTTTTGGATGTTGAAGGCTCTTCTTCACTCTCTTCACTGGGCCTTTTTCTTTTACCTAGAAAAATTTTTAACGATGCCTGTTTCGAACTCATTTTTCCAATTAGTAGGTTTAATATGAGCGTTCAATTGACCGATCTGTAACACGTAACATAAAACACCATAATGGTCAAATAGTAAATGTGAAAATATATTATTTCATTTTTATAACATTAAATCTTCATAAAAATTATCTATTAACCGTATCAGTATAATCAATAAAAGCTGTTATTGGCAGTCATTGATGGTGTTTTTAAAAATTGTTTTTCTTAACATGTGAATTTCATTGACGCTATAGTCTAAGCATTTATTTAAATTTTAAAGCATAAAAATGAATTAAATAATTTCAACTTAGTTTATAGCTGTTTTTAACACAGGTAACATTCTTGGAATAACAGTTATAACGTCACCAGAAGACACTTTTGAATCCCATCGTTGATGAGATATAAATAAAATTTAGGAACACAAATACCAAATAGGAAAAAAGCGGAAATAGAAGTAGTAAATTAGATCAGCTTGCTAACATGGGTGACCCATCAAAATCGCGCACAACAAAAGAGCGACTACATAAAAGCACCGTGATAAGAGCGCCGACATAAGAGCGCCGACACAGAGCGCAAAGACTGATTGTAGGCGGTTGTCCACTCTGCGCTATGTGTCATTGATGCTCTGTGGACGTGGAGCCGCCAAAACGGGTAACAATCTTTTCCATCTTGTGTATGGAAAGACATCTCCGCGGACCACTAGATTGGGGACCGCTAGACTCTAGCGGTTGCACGCTGGGCTGTCGTACCGACGCTATAGAGTCACAGGCTCAAGCCTCGGTGCTGGCAAGGCTGGGCATTTGTGCTAGCCACACAATCTCATGCACGTAAGCCGTGGCTCAAGAAACTTGTGAAACCTGCCACACAAATCCATAAAAATAACCATTAAAAAATCAAATAATACTAATAAGCAAAATGTTCTAATAATTAATTTCCAAAGTATAAAAATTAAAATTACAGATTTAAAGCTCCTAATAAAAACAGAAGAACCAGACATAATAATTGCTGGCTCTGAAACTTGGTTGAACCTCAACATTTATAACTCGGAGATTTTTAATATTTTTAGAAAAGATAGACCAAACAATTATGGAGAGCTACTTTCAATAAAATCAATTATCATAGCTGAAGAAATTACTATACGCCAAATCTTAATATAGAGTCTATTGTTTTAAAATAATTACACCGAACTCAGCACTACTTCTTGTACGCAGCATATATAGACCACCCAATACAAACCTAGAATAGCCTACATGAAAAATCTTTTGTAGTCAACTAACATTCATAATATAAAATCATAAATATGCTGTACTTTGGATTATGGGGTACTTTAATCTTTCGGATATAAATTGGAAAATATGTGCCATAGATAACCATCAAACTAATAAAGATATTAATGAACATTATATAGACTAGTAACACCATAAACGTTGCATAAATAGTAAAAAAGCCACAAAGAAAAAAAATAAAACACTAGATTTATTTTTAATGAATAAACCTGGACTTGGGATAGACTTCGAAATAATTAATAATAATAATAATAATAAATTGGTTATTTATATAGCGCTGTATCCCAGTAAGGAACTGGACTCACAGCGCTTTACATGAAAGAAATAACATACCTATAAGTATTAAATTAACTTTCATATCATAAAAAACACAAAAATTACAGCACATTATACATAAGCTACGTTAATCATTTACAAGAAATGTTGTTTCATTAATTTTGAAAATAAATTTTGAAAAAATGTGTCCTAAGTGCAGTCTTGAAGGACTGTCCTGCCATGATATTGTTAGGATTATCTATGCAATAAAAACTAAAATATTTAACATACATAGCAGAATAATCTATCTATGGAATAAATTTAATTCAATAAAATAACACCGATCAGCGGCCCATCTCCAACAAAATTTCCTAGGTAAATTTAACACAAACAGCCGAATAGAAGGAATTTGGAAATATATTCTTTAAAATCCAAAAACTATAATGTATGAGAATGTTCCAACAAAACTAACATCAAATAAAATTAACAAATGCTGGTTCAATTCTAAATTTTTAAAAACTATGCAAACAAAGAGAACTTGTTTTTAAAAAAAATAAGGCTACCAATTTAAAAAGGATGCACAAAAAATATTTAAAGATTAAACACTTGACACAAAAACTTAGTCAAAACATCCAAATTGAATATATGAACAATGTAATTTCTAAAGATAACAATAAAAACTTATCGTCCTTTTATAAATCTGAAAATGGAACCTACAGGAATAGCCACACTAAACGGCCCAAATAATAAAACCTACTAGACGCGACTCGTGGCGTAGCATACGCCGCAGACTTGCTCATAGATAGTGCAAAGAAAGGGGGAGAACAGACATAAACTACATCACGAAGAAATCAGAGCAAAGCAAATTAACCTCGGGGGGGGGGAAGATCCGCCGACGCATTGATGGTATCGAAACATGCACACTACGGTGGTTAGCTACTTGCCCCCCCACCCTGCACCACCCTAGCTTGCCAGCAATAAACTGTGATTGGCCGACCCTGGCGAGGGTCATTCGTCAAGCTTATTTGCACTCGTCTTGTGCTTGTTCTGGTTATATACATACAGATGGTGGATTGAAATTCATCCGCGGAATCCGTCCGTGCCTTAGAGTGTGTTTTGAAATGCGGTTGTACAAGTTTATCAGGAAAGTACCAAAGTACCAAGTACATCAGTGTGACAAGCAGGCTGTGAAATTTGTGTGGAGATACCAACGTTGTCAATAGATGGCACCAGAAAGTCATCACGTGTGAGGGGCAAGTGAACTTCGTAATGGCCATGATCAGAAGGACCGCTAAAGAGCGGATATATAGGCACATGTTGACCGGGATTGTAAACTCGAGGAGAGGTATGAGGACGTACTCGGAAATAAATGATGATATTGGCGGATGTATTTCAGACTAAAGTATTCATGTACAGAACGTGTTGTTTAGGAAAGTGTAAGACTAATATTCGATCCCTGAGAACAACGGAGAGTGTGTCGCCGAAGTTATCCCAATGTTGAGAAACAAAGTTTACAGCCATGCTGCGAATTCATGTTCGAAAAGAAGGTGAAAAGCGGGCACAAACATAAACATTTTAAAAAATTAAAAAATAATGTCTCAGATTGAGTTTGAACCCACCAGAACCTTCCATGTGTTAGTCGGATGTAATAACCGCCACACTATGAAATGCATGATATTCTTTAAAGGTACGAACGAAGTGAACTCAAAAAGCGTTAATAGTCTCGATGACCCCCCCCCCAACCTTTTTCTCCACCGACTTTGCTTGCCAACTATTAAATGATTGGTCGAACCCAGAGAGGGTCATTCTTCATGCTCATTTGCACATACTCACTTTGGTGAATTATATATATATAGATATGATAATGAGACTAACGCTGATATCCTTAACACATATTTTGCATCATCATTTTCTGCCTCAGGCGACAAGGAAGTTTTGATAAATGTAAATAAAATGGAAGAAATAGGTAGCATAACTGTAGACGAGATAGGTATGCAACAATACATACACTCCTAAAAATTTTAAAATAAACAAAGCCACTTGTCCAGATGAATTTCCTGCAAGGTTATTAATAGAAGTAAGCAATGAACTGTCACCAGTCCTTGTAGTTCTTTTTCAAGCCTCTCTAAACCAGTGTAAAGTGCCCCAGGATTGGAAATTAGATAACGTAACTCCCGTCTTTAAGAAGGTTGATAAATCAGACCCTGGTAATTACAGACTTGTATCACTTACCAGTATCACCTGTAAATTACTAGAACCCATAATATATATTAGAATAGTTAACCACCTAGGTAAATATAATGTCATATAGAAGAACCAAGAGTTAAGTAGTAATAATACATAAAGCAATTAATTTTAATTTAGAAATACAATACAAAGATAACTTAATACAACCGTCAGATAGACATATAAAGATAAAACACCTTCCTTATTTCGTATGCAAGAACAAACACATAAAAATTCTAGTTTTTCCCGTCCAGAATTCGGGTTGGAATGAGTTGCCTGAAGAAACCAGGAAAACCAACACTTAATCAACATTTGGAAACTCTAATAGGAATCCAGGACTAAACACAAACCATAGATAAACTTAGGACGCAATATTCTTCTGTTTAGAGTGAGCGTCTGTAACAGATAAGATAAGATAAGATAAGATAAGTTAATTTTCGTTCACCGAACACGTATGAGTGTTCTCCATTCGATGTAGAATTTCATAAGGGTCATCAGGTTTATATGTACAAAGTTTGTTCTTGATCTATCCTTTCGTCCAGTAGCCAAGGTTTAAATTATATTAATTTAGCTAAAATAAGAGAAAGTGATACTGCTGTACATTAGTTTAATTTCAGTTTGGGCTAAATTTTGTTAAGTAACGTTTAATGTATGAGCATGCACAATTAAAGCCTTATATTAAAACTAGGTTGTGCTGGGGTGCCGTGGCGCCTACGGCGCCCACTTTTTAGGGCACCTACGGCGCCCACCTTTTTCAAAAGCCCAACTAACTTGTCCTTGTATGATAAATACGTAATATTAAACTTCCTGAAATGTACAAAAAGTATTTCATAATAGGGGTTGTAGGGCGCCTACGGCGCCCACTTTTTTATTTTTAACTGCACGTCTGTCCTGTCAGTGAAGCTACTAATTTTAGAAAGCAGCGCACCAAATTACTGCACCAAAAAATAACTCTGAGTGAGTCAGTCAGCACTGTTTACAACACAAATGCTGACGTCGAAGGATCGTGCGTTGTTTGGTTAATGTTAATCTGGAAACCAAAATTATTATGATTTTTAAGTCTATATTTTCAAATTTTTTTTAAAAGCAGAGTCTTGTCCCTTAGCTTTATGGCATGAGTCAGTTATAACTGAGGGTGTTTATATAATAGCTGGAAAATTGCAACTTAGTAATATCTGAGTGATAGAATAGACTTGCATAAGTATAGAAAAAGACATACTAAAATAAATGAATCAAGAACTTTTGAAATATAGATATTACAAAGATATCCAATCATATACATGCATGAAACACTCTTGTTTCAATTTTATATAGTTTTATAAATAAATGTATATCAGAAAATTTCTCATAATATAAAATACTAAAACATAACCAAAAAAAATCGATTAATATGTTCTTCATTTTCGGCTGATTTATTTTCACATAAAGCTTTGTCTTATAAAATTCCCTCATCATTAATTTAAAAGGTACTTTTATCAAATTATGAATTTTGGTGACCTTAAAAACTAAAATCCCGACTCGATTTCCATATGTTCTAAATAAGCATAATTGGCAGTTTTTCCAAAGATCTCTACCACCGTCGTCACTCAAAACGCGCATATCTTTACGTCACTGCATTGTAACACAATTGTAAGTAGTACAATGTTTATAATATCGTCTATTAGATACCTCATAGTGCCAATAAACTTTATTATAAATGTTATAACTGAAATGTAGTTTCTAAAAAACAAAATTAAGAAACAAAAGCAGTCGTTTTAAAACGTCACCAAGCAAATTAGCGCATCGTATTCAGACAATAAAAGTCTTGTAAATAACTACTGTGCCAAAAAAACTCTAATTTTTTAACGTCTTTATAGGTGTTTCAATAGGGAAATGATAATTATTTTGATATATAATATATATAAATATATATGTCTCTTTTTTTGCGATTTAAATTTACGGCTTTGATGCAATCAGTATAATTTAATTTTTAAATCCCTTATATTAACTTCACCACCGTCTCTTGGGTGGGCGGAAAAAAACAAAAGTAAAAAATGACCCACTTACCGTGATGCAATCGAGCTGAAATTTTGAACATGGACTCGTGCCACCTAACAATGCATTGTATCAAAATTTCAGATCGATTAAATGCACTGTATTTAAAATAATGCCTTTTTATTTTATCTCTCTATAACACAATGTATCCGTCTGCCATTGCTTACATTCACGCGTCACTGAGTTCACTCCAGCCATCATCGACCACATCCTCGTGTTTTACAGCAAAGGAGTTCAGTCGCGTTCAGTCTGTAAATGTTTGTCGCGCGATGGGTATTATATTGAACACTAGCAGACCCGTCGTGCGTTGCAACGATCTCATTAATAAAACAAACCCGTAAAAACACAGTTTTTGACAATAAATCCTTTATATATGAGACATAAATAAAAGTACTGATTATGTTCAACCGTGAAAATCATTTACAGACTGAATCTGTCTTAACTCCCCTTTGCATTATAACCGGGGCAGGTGGGATGGGAGAGGGGAAAGGTCTGGTCACCGATCGCTAGACCGAGCTCAGCGTGACACGTAAAATATAAATAAAAGCACGCCGGTACAACGACTGGTGGCGTCAACGCGTGACTGAACTGTCACGTGAAAGAAAAAACAGTAACAAACAGTGAAATTGAATTACAGACGGAGTAAAGAGATAAACTAAAAATGCATTAGTTTAATTGCGGTACGTTTGATCGACCTGAAATTTTGATACGATGCATTGTTAGGTGACACAAGTCTATGTGCCAAATTTCAGGTCGATGGCATCACGGAAAGTGGATCATTTTTTACTTTTGTTTTTCCGACCGACGACGAACGAGACGGTGGTGAAGTTAATATAAGGGATTTAAAATGAATAAATTGAAAGAAACCAATGATTGGTATGTTTTAAAAGAATTATGCCAAAAACCTTCGGGGAAGTGAGCAAAAAAAAAGTCCAAGTTTAATAGCAAACCGATAAATAAATTAATAATCATTTGGGGCCCTCCGGCACCGAAGAAAATGACATTAGAAGTTCAAAAACCTTGAGTATTTTAATGTGGGCTACCAAGTTTTTTTATACAAAGTTTGGTTAAGATCCAATCATTTACGTAGTAGCTAACGCATAAACTAATTTGTATGTAGCTTGTATAAGCAAAAAATGACCGTAAGGGCCTGGGGCCCAATTATTGCAAGAAATAACGTGCGAAACACATGTTCATTTGAATAAATTTCAAAATGCATAATTTTATTTATATTTCTCAATATTGGTAAAATTTGAATGGGCGATAAAATATTAAACATTTACTAAAAAAGACATTTTGGGCCCCCTGCCCCGAGGGAATGAAAATTACGAGTTCAATGCCCTATTGTAATAAAATATAGACCTTTGAGTTTTTACCACGTTTTTATTAACTTACATTCGTTCCTGTTTGTCTACAATTTTTCAAATCTGCCAACGTAAAATTAAGCCACTTCTGATGGTCCTAGAGATCTCAAGATAGATCTTAGATGACAATGCATTGTATCAAAATTTCAGATCGATCGAATGTACCGTTATTAAATTATTGACATTTTTAGTTTCCTTATATATAAGCATATGTATTATCCGTCTGCTCTTGTTTACATTACATTCACGTGCCGAGTTCACACCAACCCCGACTACATCAACCATGTTTAACATCAACGGGAGATCAGTAATTTCCAGTCTGTAAATGTTTGTCGGGCAATGCGTATTATATTTGAACATAATCAATACTTCAAAACTCACCATATCATACACTTACACTAAAAAGAATAAAATAAATAGAAGTAAAAAGAAGATTTTTAAAAATCACGTTTTTATAAGCGGACTAAAACGAAGAAAATACATTTTTAAAATTTAAAATTTAAAATAAGTACTATGATGTAATATGACTAACAACGTGTGCGGGCGCTTTTTTAGGCTTTTGGCTAAATGATTAAGGTTTACACATGACGAGTAAGAAAATGAGTTGATTGAATTGGTTAAGCCTGAGAAGCGCCCGCCCCACGTTTTTTAGTCATATTACATCATAATACTGTCTTTCAATTTTAAATTTTTAAAATTCATTTTCTTCTATTTAGTCCGCGTGTAAAAACGTGGTTTTTAAAAAAATCTTTTTTTTTACTTCTATTTATTATATAATAAGATGGGTCAAGACCCATTAACTTTCTCAGAATTTTACTAATAATTCTAATTTTTATACAGGTGAAATATGTCAATTAAAAAAAACTGTTCATATTATTTCAGTTGCCTCATAGATATATTCCTCAAGATCGTGAATAATTAAATAGCGAAAACTATCTTAAACATAAACGAAGAAAAGAGATTTTGGGGCCCCTGCCCCGAAGGAATGGAAATTTGAATTTCTGTGTCCTATAGTATTTTGATTTGGGGCTACCAAGTTTTTGTATACAAATTTTGATTAAGATCCATTCGTTTACTCAGTAGCTAACGCTTAAACTAATTTTTATATACCTCATATAAGCAAAAAACGACATTATGGGCCCCAGGGCCCAATTATCGCAAGAAATAAATTGCAAAACACATGTTCATTTGGATCAATTTTAAAATACATACATTTATTATATTTCTCAATATTGTTAAAAATTGAATGGACGATAAAATATTAAACATTTACTAAAAAAAGACATTTTGGGCCCCCTGCCCCGAGGGAATGAAAATTAGGAGTTCAGTGCCCTATAGTAACAAAATATAGACCCTTGAGTTTTTATATACTAAGAGGGGTCAAGATCCATTAATTTTCTCAGTATTTTACGCTAATACTAATTTTTATAAAGATATTATAAGGAAAAGATGACATTTAGGGGCCCCAGGGCCCATTCAGTGAAAGGTGTCAATTTCAAAAACCTGTTCATTTAATTCACTTTCCTCATCAATATATTCCTCGAGATCGTGAAAAATTGAATGGGAAAAAATATCTTAAACATATACGAAGAAAAGACAGTTGGTGCCCCCGAATAAATTGACATTAGAAGTTCAGAAACTTTAATTATTTTTAAAATGGGCTACTAATTTTTTGTATAAAAATTTTTGTTAAGATTCATTCATTTACTCAGTAGCTAACGCATAAACTAATTTTTATATAACTCATATAAACAAAAAATCGACATTAAGGGCCCCAGGGCCCATTCAGTGCAAGATATAAAGTTCAAAACACCTGTTCATTTCAATCTGTATAATAATGGATACATGTGTCATCATTTGTCAAGATTGTTAATAATTGAATGGTGAATAAAATATTAAACGTTTAAGAAAAAGAACTTTTTGGGCCCCCAGCCCCGAAGTAATGACTATTAGGAGTTCAGTGTCCTTTAGTGATTTAATATGGGCTATCAAGTTTTTATATACAAAGTTTGGTTAAGATCCATCAATTAACACAGTAGCTAGCTCTAAACTAAATTTTATATAGCTCATATAATCAAAAAATGACGTTATGGGCCCCCGGCGCCCCATGAGTGAGAAATTTAGAAAACAAAAGTTGCCAGTTAACATCCCAGGTGCGTATTCAACAGTCTCCAGAAGTTTCATGACGATCGGATGAATGGTTTAGTCAGCTATAAAGGACATGCACACAGACATACATTCATATATATATATACAAGAAATATACCCGCACTTTGTAGCGGGAGTGTGCTGACCCTTTATCCAAGTATTAGTTGCTGGTTATTACAATTTTTATTTGCCAAGTTAAATTTCAGATTCATTTATTTAGTTAAAATCTTATGGGAAACAGAGATATGCCATTTTACCGCGTGAGTTGTTTTCACTTAATGCAGTGCCTCTAACATTACCTTACTATTTAAAAGATATGATTTATCCAATAATGAATCTTGACGACCATAATAACTTATTTTACAATTTCATTCCCACTTGTACAAAATAAACATAACTTATAGGTTTGCCGAACGAGCTCTACCACCCTCGTCACTCAAAAATTTAATATATAATTACGAAACTGTGTCGTATCACAATTGTAAGTAATATTATATATGTAAACGCGTCTATGAGATAAAGAACATGTGGCACTATCCCTAAAAAAGGCAAAGCTACGTAACTCATAGCGCAAATAAACATGCTTCTACCAAAACGAGAAAAATGAAAATGAGTGATTTTCTGTTTTTATATAGTACATGTAAGCAAAAATGAAACTTAATCGGCTCTCTTACCTTAGGGGTGGTCGCCTGGGGTTGAAACATAGACTATGACCTGTCCGGGTCAAATGACGGTCCCATGCAAAATTTCAGCACCCTAGGTCAAATGGTGTGGAATTCTATGGTAACAAACAACAAACGTTCATCTTTATATATTAGATTTATAGTCAAAAACTTGGTTTTTACGGGGTTGTTTAATTAAATACCTGAAATTAACTTCACCCTCTTGTCTGTAGTAATCTCTTGGTTGGGCGGAAAAACAAAAGTAAAAATTTACACACTTCCCGTGATGCTATCGAGCTGAAATTTTGCACATAGACTCGTGTCACTTATATTGCATCGTATCAAAATTTCAGATCGATCGAATATCCCGTAATTAAATTAATGCATTTTTAGTTTATCTCTATATAATTCAATGTCGCCGTCTACTATTGTTCAACTCCACGTGTCGGCTTAGTTCCCGCCAGCCGTTGATGACCAATCCCCCCTCCCGGTGTTTTACAGCAAGAGCAGTCAGTTTCAGTCAGTAAATGTTTGTCAAGCGTTGCGAATTATATTGATATATCAATACTTTTAATTCTTTCTCATATATAAGGGATTTGTAGTCAAAAACTTTGTGTTTACGGGGTTGTTTATTTAAATATTTTGTATACCTTTACCGGTTAGGCATCCTATTTTTGAGGTCCCTATCCTATTAACTCGTGCACGATTCCAGATCTGTATATGTCATCAACGCTTCGGATCTGTCATCAACTTTTTCAAAGCACTCGTAAACACTCTGACTAGCTAGAGTGCTGAAATTTTCACAGTAGGTTCGGCTTGTGGGGAGGATTAATCTATTAAATTTTCAGATCTATCGAATGTATCATAATTAAATTAATGCTATTTTAGTTTATCTCTATATGTAGAGGCCAGCTTTTGTTGTCATTTTACGCGTCACGCTGAGATAAGTTCACCCATCCGTGATCAGGCCTTTTCCTTCCCCCCTTCGTTTTACAGCAGAGGGGAGTTAAGGTCATCTCAGTCTGTAAATGTTTGTCGCGTTTAAGCATTATCAATACTTTTTAGTTCTGTCATGTATAAGGGATTTGTAATCAAAAACTTTGTTTTTACGGGGTTGTTTAAAGAGTTTAAATTTTCATGGATGAAATTAAGTTTTACAAATCTTTTGTTAACGCGTAAAAGTAGAAAATAAAATGAACAACTTTTTTAAAAAAAAGATGAGGCCCAGCTGCAGTGAGGAATGAAAAAGCAGAAAATATTTTTTAGTCACAAACTAAGTAGTCACACTCAGAGCTTTTGAGTTAGTTGATCTAATTTATATGTCACATCAAATCCCACAATCGATCACAATATATATCAATAAAGCTTCTGAGATATATAGATAGATATCTTATCTTATCTTAACTATACAGACGCTCCTTCTATGCAGAAGATAGTTGCGTCCACAGACCATGACAGATGATCTGTTGGCAAGTGAGGCAGCGTTCACAGGCCACGGCTTTGTGGGTTCCACGCATTACCCAGCCGCGTAGATAGATAGATAGATAGATAGATAGATAGATATGCTTAAACATTATACTGTATTTGAGCAATAAGACATGCAACACACAGAAAAAATATTTTAACAAAACCTCCTCTTTCAGGTATTCCAAGACGGGCACAGTATTCCTCCATATGGAGATTGTGTTATGTGTGCATGTTACAATGGTAACAAAGTATGTAATGGCTGCCCACTGCCCACCCTAGGTAAAAACAATCTCTGTTAAGTTGTTAACATTGTATCGTTTTCCTTTTTTAAGACTTAAAATCATTTTTTAAACAATTAGATTAATCTATAACACGTGTCTCCAAACTACGGCCCACGGGCTAGATGCGGCCCACGAGGCCCTCTCATCCGGCCCCTGGAGACCTTTTAATCTCCAATTTTTAAAAGCACGTAAAAAACAAGTTTTTGACTATAAATCCTTCATGTACGAGACATAACTAAAAGACTGTTCATTATAATACGCAGCGCAAGACAATCCAAAAAATACAAAATTGTAGTTATGTGTCGTAAAACATGTGTATAATGCGCACCGATCAGGAATATGTTTTTAAAAAGTATTGTCAATAAAATACGGACTTTATTGCGCGACAGGGAAGATTGTTCAATGTAATACGCACCAAGACACTATAGCACTAAAATTTAACATGTTACATAGAGATAAATAAAGATAATCTAAAAAGTCATTAATTTAATTACGGCACATTCGATTTATCTGAAATTTTTGATACATCATTGTTATCATCGGCACGAGCCTGCCTGCAAAATTTCAGCTCGCCAGCATACGGGAAGTTGGTTAAAAATCGATCCAATGTTTTTTCGGCACAGCCTCAAGCAGACACCACGAGTTAATATAAAGTTTTCCACAAAACTTCGCGAATAACACTATCTAATATGGATAAATTGTCAGAAAGTTCTGAGTAATTTGAATTAAGAAAGGAAACACATGACTTCCTAGAACGTAAAGGAAAGTCACAGCCATTACTTTCTTATGAAGAGTGGGTGTGCAAATTGGCCTTCGCTGCAGACATTACTGGTCATTTAAATTTTCTGAAACTAAAAACTACAAGGATAGAAAAATGTAGTCTCTGATCTATACAATCAATTAAAGGACTTCAGATTTAAACTTGTCTTGTTTTTGGAACAAATACAGACCAAAAACTTGACACACTTTCAGCTTAGTTCCCCACATCATTTGCATGCGAGGTCATCAAAGACCTCCAGCTGCAGTTTCAGGAGCGGTTTTCTGACTTGGATTCAAAATCAGAAGAAGTGAAGCTATTTCAAAACCCATTTTATGCAGATGTGGCCAGTTGCTCAGGTGAACTGCAGCTGGAGGTTATTGATTTGCAAGCAAATGACCTCCTTAGGGACAAGTTTAAAGAAGGACGTATGAGTTTTTACCAGTTTTTGCCCAAGGAAGACTTTACTGATTTCAAAGCTTTTGCATCAAGGTACCTTTCAATCTTTGGAACAAGATACTTGCGCGAACAGACATTTTCCAGGATGAAATACGTGAAGAACAATTTGAGAACTAATTTGTCTGATGTTAATCGCAGGTCACTGTTTATGTTAGGGACATCAAATCACAAGCCAGAAATATCTACTATTTTGGCATCAAGGACACAATTTCACCATTACCACTAATACAGGTGTTCATGTGCAGTATATCAATTTATTGTTAAATAATATTTAATATAATCTATATACCGTATAACTCGTTCTATAGCCCGTTAGTTCATAAGTTCGACCCCCTCTTTAGGAAGAGAAAAGTATTCAAAGTGTGTAACCCGCTCGCAAGCCGACCCCCCAAAAATAATCGGACATCTTAAACAAAATGTTACACATTTTCTTAAAACTACAAGCTAATTCGGTCATTATAATTGTTTACTTTGTACTACCTGTCTTTTTCTTTGTGCGCTTTGTTAGACGAGAGTTACCGGTATTCTAAAAAATTATTCTTTGGTAAACAGGCGAAAGCGCTTACATTAAAATTTGTTGTTGAAAACAACATTTTTAAAACAATGTATTAAAACATTCACAAAAAATAAATAAAACTACTAAATAAAGTAAAGACAGCTGTTTAATAATATATTATAGCTTCTGATAGAGCAGTCGAATCTTGTAGAATGTAGAAAAGGATCTTGATTTTCTACAATAACAACACCGGTATTCAATGTACGTGCAGAAATCACCTTTGACCCGCTCGTAAGCCGACCCCCCAACTTTTCCCCCTAGATTTTGTCCAAAAAGGTCGGCTTTAGAACGAGTATATACTAGGGTTGAGGAAATTAACGATTAATTTCTTGATTAATCGTTATAAATTTTAACGATTAAAATTTTTTTAACGATTAATCGACCCACCACTTATAAATGTACTGCAAGTCAAAAAGTAAAATATTTCGGCCGATAAATATAAACTAATTTCCGGACGATTACACGAACATTTTGGTTTTAAACTATTGACTGACGTGAATGTTCCAAATGTTGACAAAAGTTTTTGTGTGTCCATTGTGAGAAACCGTTTGCCTACCATGTAACGTTCCCTCTAATTCTTAGCTTCGTTGGTCCGTGTGCAAAGTTTAAAAAAAACAACTCGTGTGCAAAGTTGCACAACGTCCATTTTTTGTGTGGTTATATTTAAAACATTTACTGCTCGGTGATTCTAAACTCCTGCGTGGCGTCGGTCAAATATCTGCGCAGCCGTGCTGCTTAAAGGGAACATTGGTACCATGGTTCTAACACTTCCCTTTCATATCACCTGCAAACCAAACATCCACTAGAGTATGGGATACTTCAACTGAGACAATCTAAAGCTATGTGGTTGTTCAGCTCGGCTGGCTATATTGTCAATAAGAACCGCTCATCACTTGAACCAAATAATGTCAATACACTTGTTTGTTTGCATTGTTGGTTAAAAGATGTCATATAAAGAAGACATTGAAGTGTTATTTCGATTTCGACAAGTATTTTAATAAATGTTATTTATGACACCATAAATTTCAATTTTTGGCTTAAATCAAAATTAACCATTAATTAATCGTTAATTTTTCAAAAGATAACGATTAAATTTAAATTAATCGTTAACAGCCCTAGTATATACGGTAGATATTTCACCTAAACGAGCATGTGCAAATGAGCATGACGTATGACCCTCGCTGTGGTCGACCCATCACTGCTGGCAAGCGTAGTGGGATGAAAAGGAAAAAAAAAGGGGGGGGGGCAATTTTTCTTGTGCTAACTTGTCACAGAATAACATATGATTCGTAGTGTAGTGGTTATCACGTCCGCCTTACACGTGGAAAGTCCTGGGTTCAAGTCACAGCGGGAATTTTTTTTATTAATTTTTAGAAATGTTTGTTTCTGCCCATTCTTTTAAAATCCCTTATATTAACTTCACCGCCGTCTCTCTCTGTCTGTCTCTCTGTCGTCATCTCATCATCTCATGGGCGGGCGGGCGGAAAAACAAAAGTCGAAAATGACCCACTTCCCGTAATCCGATTGAGCTGAAATTTGGCACACGGACCCGTCTGACCTAACAATGCATCGTATCGAATTTTCAGATCGATCGAACGTACCGTAATTAAATTAATGCATTTTTAGTTTATCCTTATATGAGGTATGTAATTCAAATTCACGGTTTGTTATTGTTTTTTTCCCACGTGAAAGTTTGAGTGGACGCGTTGAGGCGACCCTTCGAAGCGCCGGGGCACTTTTGTTTACATTTTACGTGTCACGCTGAGCTCGGTCAAGCGAATCGGTGACCAGATTTTCCCCTCTCACCCCCCCCCTCTCCCCCTAGGGTTATGAAGCAAACTTGAGTTAAGACAGATTCAGTCTGTCAATGTTTGAAAATAATGAATACTGTTAGTTATCTCTCATATATAAGGGATTTATAGTCAAAAACTTTGTTTTTACGTGTTTGTTTTATTAAATACCTTTATTAACTTCGCGGCCGGTCATCCCTGTCTGTCGTCATCTCATGGGCGGGCGGGCGGAAAAACAAAAGTAAAAAATTACCCACTTCCCGTGATCCGATCGAGCTGAAATTTGGCACACGGACCCGTCTAACATAACAATGCATCGTTTAAAAATTTTAGATCGATCGAACGTACCGTAATTAAATTAATGCATTTTTAGTTTATCCTTATATGAGGTATGTAATTCAAATTCACGGTTTGTTATTGTTTTTTTCCCACGTGAAAGTTTGAGTTGACGCTTTGAGGCGACCCATCGACGTACCCGCGTGCTTTTGTTTACATTTTACGTGTCATGCTGAGCTCGGTCAAGCGAATCGATGACCAGACTTTTCCCCCTCTACCACCCCCCCCCCGCCCGGGTTATGAAGCAAAGTTGAGTTACGACAGATTCAGTCTGTAAATATTTGTAAATACTTTTATTTATGTCTCATATATAAGGGATTTATAGTCAAAAACTTTGTTTTTACGGGTTTGTTTTATTCCCATTTTTTGCGAACATGACTAACCCTCGCTAGAGTCAGCCGATTACAGTTTATGGTTGACAAGGGATGTTAGTATAGGGTGGGGCAGGTATCATCAACCGCAGTTCACATGTCTCCACATTTTCTCGCTTTTTTTCATTACTTACTGCTGCTGTGTGTGTTCGTTCTCTCAACCCCCCCCCCTTCCGTTCTTTGAACTATCTATGATGAACAAGTCTGCGGCGTATGCTACGCCGCGGGTCGTATCTAGTATTAAATAATATTAATATTATAAAAATAATAATATGAAATATATAATTAAAATCAACATCTATGTTTTTTTCTTTCTTATTTGGACATCGAATGTGTAGTCGGCCCCCAAAACTGATGTTTCGGAATGGACGTGAAATAGTTGAAGTCATCTTTCTATGATGTAAGGAGAGTTTTCTATTAAAAAATGAACTGACATGATCAAGTCTAGCTTAATTTTAAAACTCAGTTGTTCAAAGTGTTCCTATCTATATTAATAAAATGATTGTGAAAAAAAAATTCTATTCCCTTTCCTTATCATGTTTTTTATGAGATATTCGTAAATGTTCTAAAGCAGATTTGCTTACATGTGTTAGTGGTCTGCTATTACAATGTGAATGGCGCAGAAATAATTATTTCAATGTCATAGCTCTAGAGAAGTACTTATACAAAAATAAAATCTTACAATTGTTTTAGGTGTCCCTTGAAAGCGTAAGTAATATATAAAGATCTTAGGAACTTAACCAAAATAACTATTATATTTATTTATAAACCACCAAACAAAATATTGGAACTTCAAGTGTAACCAAGAGGAGATGGAACTTGCAGGTTTTAGTGTTGTCCTATTTTAGGAGTCGTGATCAGCTCTACAGGTCTTGAACCAGAAGGATCCACGTCAGTTAACGCCATGTTAAATGACGTGGACAGAATAGAATCTGATGCAAGCTCACAGTGTACTTCGATTTCGTGTGACGCAAGTGTGCGGTACAATTAAAACGGCATAATTCCTGGCAAAGATTGTGGTAACCAGATATCCCAGTCACTTATTTGCATTGGCGGACTAATTGAGGATTAAGTTGTACTAGGAATGCACGAACAGTTCGGTGGTCATAGTGATATATGCTGGTTTATTTAGACCACACCAAAGTGAGCAATTATGGAAACTGAGTCGCTAGGAATATTGATTAAACTGAGTACGGACCATTTCTCTGCTAAGGATTATTTTAATGGATTATTAAACCAAAAAGAAGGGTCGGTGGCCTAGTGGCATAAATAGAGGAAATCTAAAGCTATACAGATTATGATTTTAGTAATTATAACCTTAACTTATTTAAAAATCTCATAGCGGGCACTGACGCTGACAAAATCTCTGTAAAACGCATAGAAAAATGAAGGGAAATATGAAAACAGTGGATAAACGCTTGATACTCTTTTCTCTATATCAAATGTTGGAAGTCGAATTGCTTTAAATGCTACAGTCGTGCGTTGAATTGCTTTAAATGCTACAGTCGTGCGTCGAATTGCTTTAAATGCTACAGTCGTGCGTCGAATTGCTTTAAATGCTACAGTCGTGCGTCGAATTGCTTTAAATGCTACAGTCGTGCGTCGAATTGCTTTAAATGCTAAAGTCGTGCGACGAATTGCTTTAAATGCTAAAGTCGTGCGTCGAATTGCTTTAAATGCTACAGTCGTGCGTCGAATTGCTTTAAATGCTAAAGTCATGCGTCGAATTGCTTTAAATGCTAAAGACGTGCGCATTAAAGCGTACCATTAAATAAGTGGCACGACAAGTATTTAAAAAAAACAAATCTATTACTTCATTTGTGATTAAATTTTAGCACATGACACTTTCCATTCTCATTATTAAACTCAACAATCATCAGAGTAAACCACGAAGTCCATTGACATATTTTCGCAAGTTCATTTTAGGTTGATAGGATAGAAATGTTGCTTTGTATTAAGGTGTAAAATTAGAGATTTTCTTAATCCAAATTAAGATATTCCGACACAACTGTCTCTATTATTTTAACGGCGTTCACATAATGTCATTAACGTCTTAAATTTTAAAAATATACTAAACTAAACGCTTAATCTTTGATAGATTCTTTCTTAAAATTACCAGAAATTGGAAATAAAAGTTTGAGGAAAATGTGCCCTTAGATCCCTTTGACATATTCCCATTATAGTTATAGCTAAAGTCTGTTCTGATATCAATATAAAGTTACTAAGAGTGTGGAAATTGGTTTAATTGAAGTTCCAACTTGCAGTTATATCTTTAAAGTCTCTACTTTTCCGAAGATTTAATTCCGAAGCTTCTAGCTCGTAAGTAATAAAAACAACCCGTAAAAAACCAAGTTTTTGACTATAAATCCTTTACGTATGAGACGTAACTAAAAGAATGTTCATTATAACACGCAGCGGAAGACCATCCAAAAATACAAAATTGCAGTTGTGTCGTAAAACGTGTTTAATATAATGCGCACCGATCA
Source organism: Ampullaceana balthica (assembly GCA_944989445.1). NCBI lineage: Eukaryota > Metazoa > Mollusca > Gastropoda > Lymnaeidae > Ampullaceana > Ampullaceana balthica. Next base: position 1,498,185 of record CALYLW010000025.1, read on the forward strand.
GGAATAGGTTTATAAAAAGTGTTGTCAGTAAAATACGCACCTTATTGCGCGACAGAAAGGTTGTTCAATATAATACGCACCGCGACGCTCTATCTCAAAAAATAGCATGATACATAGGATTAAATAAAATAATCTAAAAAATCAATAATTTAAATTACGGTACATGCGATCGATCTGAAATTTTGATACATTGTTTTTATCATCGGTACGAAACTGCCTGCAAAATTTCAGCTCACTATCTTGCGAGCAAGTGGGTTAAAAATCGATCAAAAGTTTTGGCGACAAGCAAGCAAGCAAGGTCGGTCGGTCGGTCGGCCGCAGACACCACGAGTTAATATAAAGGATTTAAAAAGTATTTCACTAATGACGATTAATTATTGTACACTCCCAAATAACCTAAACAAAATTACCCTAATTATAATTTTTAACCAAAGTTTTTAAATAGACATTTCAAATTAGTGGAAATAGGCATTTTTTATTATATGGCTCTTCTTTTGCAACACATAATTTGCATACAGGAGGAACATAAAGATATCGCAATATCATTTTCCTTCATCATTGAAATTACTATTGTACTTTTCTTAAACAGCTGAAATGTTTTTAATATTTATCTATACAGACTATCTAAGCGTGATAAATCATTTCAATTTTACAACCAATTCTCCTAGCTCAGCTCAAGTGATTTTTTGTCTTTACAGCTTTTGACTTTTATTAGATTGTTTCAATGTGAAAATTTACGTTAGAAGCAATGACAATTTACAAAAATAATAACTTCTGTAAACAATGTGCTCTTGGGATCAGTGAATTTTTCGTTCGTTTTAACAATTTCAATTGTTTAACTCTGTATTGATATATTATTTAATGCGGCAATTATAGCCTTTAAATGTCCAATCCAAAAATACAATTTCAAATACATTTTATTTTTAAACTATATCAATGCCAAGAAGCTATTATGTTGTTGGTTAAGAAATGTTTTAACTTCTTTTTAAAAGCTTTATTTTGGTAATAAATGTCCTAAAATGAAAGATTTGCGAAATCAAATGCAAATTGGCCTGGTATTGAGACATAATTTGTAGAAATAAAAAATTCATATAAGAAAAGTGCTTAAAACATGGACTTCGGATGGTATTTTGCATCACATAGATTTTTTAAAATTAATTAAGTTAAATATCCCCATCAAACATAAATTGAAGCAAAGACTCTATAAAATATATGGCTACAAATACTTTTTATGTATCCAAAGAAAGCATTCCAAATCCTTTTTATAATTATTTTCGACTTGGCTCATTTTCAGAAACAAAAAACATCGCAGTTATAACAAATAAGTCAGCGGAGGTTTACAACTAGAACTTCAACTTAAGGCTTGATATAGATTATAGACATTGTCTAATGTGTTAGTGAGTTTAATTTGTATTTTAAACATAGACTCTTATTTCGATTTGTGTAACATTGGTCACTGCCGTAGCGAGAGGGGGGCAAGGGGGAGAAATGCCCCGGGCGGCACTTTGTTAAAAGGGCGGCAAATTCTTCGTCGTTAATTAGCTTTTAATAAAAAAAAATTTAATTTGAAATTTTTATTTTAACAAAATAAATACCAATAAGAAATTGATAAATGAAATAAAGGAAAAGGAACTATCCTAAAACATGTAAAAGTTTCTAATGCAAAAACTTCAAATTCCATATTGCACATAAATTATTCTTATGCTTCTGAAATGAAAGACTTTGAGGATTAAGTAGTATCAGAACGCAAAATTTGTCTGCTGGTAACTTAATTAATTCTTAACATTTAACAGCGCTCCTGATGTAAAAGCGAAAATACTTGTACTCAATTTCAAATTTGAACCGATCGAATGCCGGGGGCGGCAATTTGTATGGAAGGCAAGTTCCTCATTGTTAATTAGCTTATGGCAATGAAAAATGTTAAAATAAATTTAAATAAAAGAAAGGAGTTCTAAGCAAAAAATTAATGTTAAAAAATATATATTAAATTATGTGAACATTTCTAATGCCAAAACTTCAAACTCTAAAATGAATCTTAAGTCTTCTGATACTGATGTTACTGAACTCAAAAAATCAAAGAGGCTGGAGTAGTATAAGAACACGACACTGTATTGCTGTTTATTACAAATGATTCAAATTCGTCAGCCACTCATATTGTTGAAGCGTAGATTACTGTATCCGTTAAATTCCAATAACAGCCAACATAAATTCAACAACAGTCAGGGACGTAATTGATATAAAATAATTTCCCGTACACAAGGATTTGCGAGATTGAGAGTGTCCACCATATTAACATTATTAACTTCTCCAATTTAGACACGAACCTCACATCAAAATAGAGATTAGACGGGTACCGCGAGAATGACTTTAACGTGTATAAGCTTTTGTGAAAACATAAATATCATTAAAAAAACAATGAACAGATTGTTTATCTAAGGGAATTAACATATGGCATAAAATAAATTCATAAAGTAATTGTACTTATGTACAAGTGCTCAACATTATCAAAATATTTGCAAATAGAAGAATAGAAGGAATGAGAAATCGGATAAAAAGTATAGACTATTTAAAAAGAACAACAAAACGCTGTTGTAAAAGAAAACAAAACAAAAGTGCAAAAAGTTCTTGTTAGAATGTTTGACATTATTATCGCCAATAATTTGCTCTCGTTTGGTGAGGCATACAAAACGCTAAAGGAACGAACAGACGCAGGAACTTTACTAGTTACGATGAACTTTTTATTTTTCTAAATATTTAAAATTGACATTTTGAAACATTTAGTATCTGCAAACATGTTCTTTATAAAGTCAATGATGTCCGAAATGATTTACTGATTTACAAATTATAGTGTTAAAAATGTTTTGTTGAGGCTACTCACATAGAATCTAATGAAATAATGAAAGGATGCTTTGGCACTTGCTACAATTCATTGTGAAGACCTTATCATTTTAATCGTACCTTCCAGCCAAAGAAAGAGAGAGTACATTTTTGGCGATCAATGTGGATGTCTAGCCACGTTATGTAGAAACAAGTTGAGAAGAAAGTTGTTGGTTGGGTTACTGTAGAAAGTCTGTGAGGTTATGGCAGTTACAGAAGTCGGAGAACAGATATGATTTTCGTACACAAGCTAATCTAATGGACTTTGAAACTTCGCCTTCAATTTAGAGTTTTAAAATTTAAAGTATCTAGCAAGACATGGTCAAGCAAAAGCTGTTTTACGTCATGGGTTAAAAAAAAGGAATTAATGAATTCAAGCCACTTGATTTATTCAAGTCTATTAAGTTATTTAAGCTCGCAGTTACACTGCCTAATATAATAACATTATTTCGAATATTCTTTACAGGTGAGAGAAAAACTTATATAAAATTAAATTAATGAAAAATTAATTACGATCAATAATGAATATACCGAGATTGACCCTTGTATAGCTATTTTGGTTTTAGAGCATGACATCAATGTCAACATTCATATAATAACGATTGTGCCATGAGGAAAAGCAGAAAACTTCAATATTTATTATCAAGTAATGAAAGCTTTTCTATTTGTATTTAATTCTAATCTAAAATATTTGGTACCCTTATGATTTATTTCTTTCTAATAAAAAGTATCAATTCTCCTTAGCATCAATATATTTTCAGGAGTGCGGCAAACCTGAGTTCTTCCCAGGGCGGCACATTCCCACGCTACGTCGCTGACATAGGTTTATAGTAACCAGAAGGATAAAAGCTTTTATTAATTGAGCCCTTATTATAAGGAAGAAAGAAGAGGGAGCTTAGGCCCGTTTACAATTTTAGGTACTTAACGACTTCTAAATAAAATATCAGCCAAGATAATGACCGTTCTGTTATTGGAATAACTTACAATCACTGTACAGGATGAGTGCCAGTAAACGCTATATTTAAAAATACAAAGGTAATAGTATCTTTGTAATTGAATTCAGTTTATCCCAAATATGAACAGCTTCTATTTAAGATCAATTGTTTTCGTTAAGTTCTGGGCGTATTCTTATTAAAGATCTACAATAAAAACAAGGAATCAGTTTCTTAAACAATCCCCACCCCGGAATATTTGCATACAGTTTGGTCACAGATGGCAAAAATTAAAATCGATTAAAGTTTACCTAAAAATGGAGAGAGAATTAAAGTTTTTCATGAAACCTGTGCTTCTTTCTATTGGCGGAACGCACCGGAACGGCGTTCCGACAACTTTTTAAGTGCAAAGAGTTTTTTATATTACTGCCTGGAACATTTGGTCTCACTGCTTTTCCAGGTTTAATCGAATACAATATCGCTTTTACTGTAAAGCAAATTATAATATTAAACCAACTAGCCATATTTAGTAGCCCGGTCCCACTCTGGCATATAAAACTACGCCTAGAATTTCAATGTTATTTCTTTATGACAAAACGGAGTTAAATTTTTAAATCACTGATTAAAATTAAATTTTGTTTTTTAAAAATCTGTCATTAGTGATACATTTTGAATTTGTATTTACCAGTAGCTGTCAGGTTATTATGAACGTACAGTTGATAAGTTGACCAATTTGTATTTACCAGTAGCTGTCAGGTTATTGTGACGTACAGTTTATAAGATGACCCATTTTGTATTTACCAGTAGCTGTCAGGTTATTATGAACGTACAGTTGATAAGTTGACCCATTTTGTATTTACCAATAGCTGTCAGATTATTGTGACGTACAGTTAATAAGTTGACCCAATTTGTATTTACCAGTAGCTGTCAGGTTATTGTGACGTACAGTTGATAAGATGACCAATTTAGTCTCTGATGTGTGAGACCTATTTCAGGAGAAAGGGATACAACACGTGTAATAAGCCAACTACACATGTTAAGTATTTGCGGCTGTGACTTGACTATACTTGAATATTACCTTCATGCTTTACAAATATATATTTAGAATTAAGTTACCTTTGGCTAATATTAGGGGCTTTGTTTTAATTTCTTCTGAGTATTGGGTTATGACAGTGGCGTAGCTAGGGTGATGTGCGCCCGGGGACATGACACAAAATCTGTGCCCCTTGTCGGACCCCCCCCCCACCCCAAAAAAACCATTTTGAAAGATTACGGTTTATATGGTTCATTTTTGAAGCATTTGATATTTTAATGAAATAGAATACAGAATAATATTTCTTTATGCGGTTGTAAACAAATTATTTGAAAAAAAACCTCTACTAATTATACATGACTCGAATAGACATAGTCTACAAAAAATTGATCCTCCTTGACTTGAATGGCGCAAACTCGTCAATCACGTTGTCAATATTAATTAACTCAAGTGTTCCTCTTTCGATGCTAAGAAGTGCAAGATCACTAAGACGATCTTGTCCCATTGATCACGTAAATTAGACAAAATAAGCATTCAGTTTGCTGAAGGACCGATCACAGTTTCATTTGAAACAGCAATTGTTAGAAGTATTTGAAGTGAAATGCTCAGATTCTGAAATACGTCATCTCCTTATGAAAAAATAAAACCAAGAAGATCCAAAGGAGTATTCGGTAGAACTTCAGTCCGGTTACTGAGCAGCATTTTTCAGTCTCCGGTTTCTGTGTTCAATTCGAGACCCTTGACGGCAGTGTCGTAGAAATTAGCAAAATCTAAGCAATTTTAACGAAGTATATCGACTTTTGTCTCAGCAAGAAGAGTTTTGAAGTCTAGTAAAAATCCAAATTTGTTGAATAGTTTTTTAGGCGTAAAAACCGTATTGACATCTCTTTTTTATCAATTACGCTGTTCATATCAAGTGAAATTTCTTCTTCTGCAGAAAGTCCTGCATCTCTTGTTAATTCTCCAGGCATCCTCCGATGTCTTCAAATCCTTCTGTCAACCTCGATTCCCAAAGTTGTGCATCTTCTTTTCCATTGTCTACAGCACCTGGCTCAAATTATCACGAATGTTGACAATTTCTGACTCAAGCGATTCCAGATCAGATGTTGCTTCCTTGAAATTCACAGTAGGATTCTGCAACCGTTTCTGGACACAATCAATTTTCCCAAGTATGATGTGCCAGAAATGTAACAAAAATAGGAAGTTAAAGTTTAATATACCTAACAGCAAAGCTTCTGCATCACGCGTCATATTTGTATGTTCTAATAATTTTTCCAACAGCCCTACCAGTTCATCTAGTCCTCATAGATAGCTTTAACAGCTTCTGATCGTGCACTCAACGTGTTTCAGACTCCCTCTTCATTGTGATCGGCACAACTCTTTTTAATTATTCCCAACGAGTTGTTGAACGGGACAAAACAAAAATTTATACTTTCAACTGGATCCTGTTTATCTGAGTATACTCTTGCTAAGTTTAAGCTGTGGTTGTCACAGTTGATGCACTCTGTTCTGTGATTTCTGGCACATATTCGCTGTATGCCCAGTCATTACAGCAACATGGTCATAACATTGTGACCGACAGTCGGCTAATGGTGTGCTATTAGGTTCCAGTTTTTCTACGATACCTCTTTCAAGCAGGTTTGCTGCGTCTTTGGAATGTATCTGTACAAAACCCAAAAATGATTATTTGATGGTTACTTTTCTAGTTTTAAAATCCACATCCAAAAATCATGATGACTTGAGAAAACTATTCCCGTTATCCTAGATCGAATGTTGAGTCAAGTAAGATACCGTAGTACTTGTTTTTTTCTGATTTCACTCAACAGCTGAATCCTTACAATCGATGTAAGTAGGTGGATAAATTCATTTTAGATTTCCAGTGAAAAATAAGATATTGAACCTGGATTATCTCGGGCATGGTGTATGTGTTTTTCTAACAGTGGATCATGCTGAGCAACAAGTTTGATCACAGAGAGACAGGAAAGAGAGGCGGTGTCTGCTGTTTCATATGAAAGGAATCCAACTTGCTTTGACATACCGATGGAAGCCCGTGAGAGGAGAGACCTTCCTTCCTCTCCTCCACTAAACTCCCTCCACATTGGGATTGGGGAAGTAAGATTTTTTTAAAAGAGTCACAGCATGCAGCAAAGGGATGCGAATTAACCATTCTGTAAGCCAGTGGTTCTCAACCTTTTGAGATTCAATAACCACTTGAAAAATGTGTGTCTTAGCTACGGACCACTACTAAAAATTGTGCTACTGCCGTGCTGGAAAGTTAAATATAATTAACTGTGTATATTGCTAGCTATAAGTAATATACATGTTAGTTAGTAAAACTATACTAATATGCTACGATTTGCGTGCTCCAACAATAGTATTGTAAACGTATTTTAAAAGCTAGCTGAGACAGTTAGGAGTACTCAAAATTTTATTAAGCCCACTTTATGATGCAATATATTCAAAGTGGTATCGCTGGTCAGTTCAATGAATTGATTTAATTACGATTGTGGCCATTTTTTTATTTGATGAGTGAATGTGTGTGAAATTAGGATTGAATACCCACAAAAAATCACTGAACGTTAAAAATCACAAAAGTAGAATTTAAATTGGTTCTGCATTGATTGAATATGACCAGAAATCAAATTTATCAACAGTTTGTTTATTTATTTCAGCATTTTCTGGTTTCTCTGTGGTTTCGTATAATTGATCAAACATCTCAAAGGTACCTTGAAATAATCTTCTTTTCAAAAGCTCAAGATTTTTCGTAAAAGCAGTCACTTTGTCACTGAGAATAATTAAATGTGTCTGCTTTCCTTGCCGAGTTGAATTAAGTTTATTGAGTTCTTCAAAAATTTCAGCCAAATAAGCCAGAAAAGCAACCCATGAGCTATGGTTCAAATGATCAGCAAGCTTTGAGTTTTTTCTACAAGAAACTCTCTTACGTCATCATGTTATTCAAACAGTCTGATAACCAGCGAACTTCAGTACACATCAGCAACTGTTAATTTTCAAGGTTATATTCGAACATAAGAAATCAAAGAGACGAGAATTTCATAGACGAGCAATGATAAAATTTAAAAACTATTTAGGCAAGATTAAAAATCTATTTTAACTCTGCGTTAATTCTTTAACTTGCTAGTCTTACTCGATGAATCATACAGTGCGTAAATTTCATGCTTTACTCGAGGATCACTGGTGCTCCGCAGACCACAGGTTGAGAACCACTGCTTTAAGTCACTCCTTTTTCTTGTCTTGGTCATTTTGGTTGCTTTTAGTGTCGTCTCTGTCTGTTCTATTAATAGAATCGCCTTTGCCTCTTACTGCTCCCCTAGTCTCACTCCCAGCAACTCACTGTTTTTGTTTTAAACGCAATCAGAAATTCATCATTGTGGATGTGTCATTTATTTATGAGTAGAATGGCGCCCCTTAACGCTCAATGGGGACGCCAAAATCATGCTTGCCAACTGGTTTGTAATGAAGATATTTTCGGAGCTCTAAAATTCAATCTTGCAAACGTATTTGGGATACAATAGTTTACATCAAAATAAAATTAATTAATGAGTTTTAATACTCATTTTGGCGCCCCCTAACGTGGCGCCCGGGGACATATGTCCCCCCCTGCCCCCCCTCGCTACGCCACTGGGTTACGATAGATTCAGCGGCGTAGCGTGGGTATGTGCCGCCAAGGGGGGGGGGCCAAATTTGCCGCCCCCCCCCCTCCCCGTAAAATATGTTAATTCTATAAAGTAAAAAAAAATAATTAGAAAGTAAGAATAAGAATATATATTTTTATGTTAAAAAGAAAGGCTTCATTTTTTAAAATGAAATTAACGTTTTATGTTTTTCCTCATGTCTCAACCTTTCATGTATCAATGCTTTCAGCCATGGTATGCTCAATAGCCAAAATAGCAATAGATTAGACAATTTTGGTTTATTCGTAATTGATCGTCATTAATTTTTCATTAAAATAATTTTAGAGAAGCCTTTTTAACACCTTGCAATACTTAAGACAGTTGTAAGCAATGTTCGAATTAATTATATTATTTTAGGCAGAGTAACTTCGAGCCTAAATATCTTTATAAACTTAAATAAACAAACTAGTATTGAATTCATTAGTTTTTTTTCTTTCTATTAATGGGGTTAAAATATTCCTTGCCTATGTCATGTGGCATATTTTGAATAGTTTAATTTGAAGTCAAAATTTTAAAGTCCAGTAGATGTAGATTAGCTGGTGTACGAAAATCATGTCTGCTTTCTAAATTCTATATAACTGCCAAAGCCTCACACGAATTTATGCACTAATCTCATCTTCTGAAGAAACCAACTTTCTTAACTTTTATTCTAAGTAGCATGGAGCATACATATTTGCTACGATCACCAAAATTTTGTTCTCTTGTTCTTTGATTAAAATGATGAGGTCTCAGCATAATTTTTTATTAAATGTCAAAGCATCCCTCAAGTATTCCATTCAATTAGTTTCTCTGTTAAGAATTTTTTTTTCTGAGCCCTAAACGTTTGTAAAGAATTTCGGGCATTTTTTAAAATATAGCTTTGAAAATCAAAAGATTTCATTGTGACTAGCAACGTCCCTGCGTCTGTTCGTGTGTTGAGCTTTTTGTCTGCATCTTTCAGTACTACAGCTTACAAAGTAACCTCAAAAAAGGCTTCATGGTTTATTCCCTCTTTGTATCCTGAAGTTTAAATGCCTGGCTTGTAGAAGCAATTAGGTATTTCCAACAGTGTATGGTCTTTGAAAGGAATGCGTAACAACGCTCAAGTGTACTAAAATAATTGGAGAATTCTTTCAGTTGGAGTATCATGTTAAGAAATTAGGTTTAACTGTTTGAACGAGTTTGACATGAGATTTTATGTTTTTGGCGCCTTTGTTGAACTCTTGTATACGTTCCAGCCCTTAAGAAGTATTAACACACGTTGGGCATGTGCAGACCATTATTATAAGATCATAATTTATTCAAAATCATTTCAGAAATGTCGTAAGCAGATTCACTTTTGCTTGAATGAAATCTTTGAAATATTCTACAGCGTCTACTTTTTATTTTCAATCTTTACATATCCCACAACTGGACTTGTTTGATCCTTATGTCAAATATATGAAAAGCTATTGAATACAATGGAACAATATTAGGTATCTTGTTATTGAAGAAAGATGATTTTTCGTGAACTTTATCTCCTAAAATTGCTTTGAGCTCAGTTTGAACTTCAGATGACACGTTTTTTACCCCTTTTTCCACTATGTCCTCGGAGTGCTCGAACGTACTTTGCAAGCTAATGCATAAATTCCAGAATATTGCCTTTATTCGCAACAGTATTGCCCTCTCTGTGACCTCAAAAAGGCACATTCAATTTTGCCAGGATTTTATTAATTCAAATATTGTAACAAGAACTTCTTGCCACTTTGTTTTCTCTTTCACAACAACTAATTGTCGGTCTTTATTAATAGTCTATTCTTTTTTATCCAATTTCTGATTCCTTCCATTTGCAAAAAACTTTGGTAATGTTGAGTACTTATTGGGTACTTATCTTGGCTTTTATTTTATTAAAACTTACTTTCACATTTTAACAATTAGCTAATTAACAACGAGGAATTTGTGACAAGTTTTAATTCCACTAGATAAGCAGTTGTTTCCATTATTTTTATTTATGCCACAAAACAAAAGACATTACAATTAAAATAAGCCATATAAATACGCCAACAATTTATTCAAGTAGTTCAATTTCATTAAAATCATACTTGAATGAATTATATATACCAGCACATTATTGTCATTCTATCAGCCCCTATGTTTTGTAGGCTCATTAACATTAGTATCATATAACTTTAGATTTATAATGGAGTTTGGCATTAGAAGCGCTCTCCTATTTTAACATAGTTTTTCATTTCGTTTAATTGTTTTGGGGCTTTTCTTTTATTTTATTAAAATTTATTTTCACGTCTTAACAATTAGCTAATGAACAACAAGGATTTTGCCGCCCCCCCCCCAATACAAAAAAAATTATATATATATATATATATATGTATAGGGCTGTTATCGATTAATTTAAATTTAATCGTTGACTTTTGAAAAATTATCGATTAATTAATCGATAATTTCGATTAAAGCCAAAAATAAAAATTTATGATGTTATTAAACTGAACATTTGTCACGAACATTGAATATTAAAAATATTTTGAACTAAATTTTATGACAATGACAATGTGTTGATACTTGATCGGATGTTTGTGCTGAAGGTGGTACGTCAGCGATATATTTGATCCTTTAAAAGAGAATTGTTTATGGCAGTGAACACATTAAACTTTTTCACCATCTTCGACTTTGCCATCCGCAGTTAGCTTAAAAACAAACTTTTGCTCAACTTTCTAGTTATATGTTTAAATTTAACTGCGCTGATGCTGCCAGCCATTTTTTAGTTGAAGTCTGCAGGTCCACATAAAGTAATAAAATAAATTATAATATTACGCGGGAGAAGTTTGTACGTAAAAAATATATAAATTATTATTAATTATTAATAATTAATTATTTATTAATAAAAAATGTTTTAAAATATAAATATTTTCTTTAATTTTAATCTAATTTTTATTGATTATAATAATTTTAATCGATAAAAAAATTTAACGATTAATCGAGAAATTAATCTTTAATTTACTTAGCCCTAATATATATATATATATATATATATATATATATATATATATATATCATCAATATAATTCTCGTTGTCTGGTTGTATGTATGGAATAATGCTGTTAGGTGGCGCTGCGATCCGTTTTTATATACAAATATTATATGACGTCATTGTGTTATGCTTATATTTTAATTTTTGAAAAGGGAACGATGTAAAAATTGGATTTGAGGATTTATAATTATTATAAATACTTTGTGTACATTTTAGCAAGTTTAATATTTCGTTTTATCAACCACGGATAAGTTACTTATGTTGATTATGTACATTGATTCCCGTTGTCTGTATGGATGTAATTGCTGTTAAGTTGCGCTGCGATCAATTTTGTATAAAAATATTATATGAAGTCATTGTTTTAGGCTTACATTTTATTTTTTGAAAAGGGAACAATGTACAAATAGGATTTGATGATTTATAATTATTATGAAATTAGACGCCCCGTGGCGTAGCATACGCCGCACACTTGCTCATGGAGAGTGAAAAGAGAGTGGAGAAAGAACGGACACAAATTGCAGCACGAAGAAATCAAAACAACGTGAGTGAACGTCGGTTAATAAATGGGAGTCGGGTAACAACAACCTCAGTGTGCATGTCTTTACGTTTAGACGCTATTTTTTATTTACTTAGTGCTGCTTTTTGTGTCTGTACTCTCACCCCCCCCCCAAATGTTCTTTGCACTTTCTATGATGAGCAAGTCTGTGGCGTAAGCTACACCGTGGGTCTCTCCAGAGTTCCTTCTTTTCATTCACTCACAGTCGTTTGCCCAAACCCACCCCTTTTCGACAACTGTATCTTTCAGGAAGTATTCACCCGTCCCTAAATCATTAGCGGCGTATGCTACGCCGCGGGTCAGCTAGTCAATAAACATAATTCCCGTTGTCTTTATGTATGGATGTAATTATAATGCTGTAAGTTGACGCTGCGAAATTTGTAATGCTGTTAGGTGGCGCAGGGATCGATTTTGTTTTATAGTGCTGCACCAAAAATAACACTTTTCGAACGTTCCGCATAAAATTATTTAATATGATAATAAATGAATCAAATAACAAATAAATAAAATAAATTAAAGTTCTGTATTACATTATTTTTTAATCTGATGTGTATTTATTTTGAAAACTTCCGTCATTTTTGACGGGTGATACACTAGTATATATATATATATATATATATATATATATATATTGCAAAGGGGTGGCAGTCAAATTTTAAGAATCAATGAATTTATCACCACACCTGTGTCACGTTCTCATACTAATATAGCCTCTGGTTTTTAGTTATTACAGTTGTATTAGTATCAGAAGAATTTATATCCAATAAGGAGTTTGAAGTTTTGGCTGTTAAAACGTTCACATGCTTTTGAATAGTGCCTTTATTTCTTTTATTAATTTCTTATATGTCTTTTCTTTAATTGCGATTTTAAAAAACTCATCTTTCTTTTAAAATTTTCATTTTAAGATTCTAATTAACGACTAGAAATTTGCCGCCCCTGGAAAAGTGCCGCCGGGGATATTTGCCCCCTGAACCCCTCGCTACGCCACAGGATAGATTACAATCAGGTTTTCAGACGGCAAAATTTTCGTAATAAAAAAAACATATACACTTACATAAATATTTAATACTTTTAATGAATAGATTTCTATCAGCACATTACATTACATTTTTATCAAATGTCTTTTCCTTAATTAAATTTAATTAAAATACGGTGTACGAGGTTTAACGAAAATATTTCAACATAAAATTTTCATTAAACTCAACTATTCTGCCACCAACGAAAAATATAAATGATCGTTTTATAGTTCCCCTAAACCAGTGTTTCTCAAATAGTGGGGCGCCCCCCCCCAGTAAGGGGGGCTCGTTCCACAGTTATGCAGAGGTGTACTTATAACAATTTTATAGACAAATGAGCAACAAAGCCGTCCAAGGACGTTCAGCCACCCTTCGGTGGCATGTTGTAACTCCCCTCCAACAGCCGTCTCGACCGGCATACATGTGCATCACGTCAAAAATACTATTCATTATAGTTAAAATAAATAACTCGTAAAAACAGAGCTATAAATGCCAACGCGCATAACTCAAAATAAAGTCTTGGAAGAAATACTGCACCAATAATAACTCGTTTTGAACGTCCGCGTAAACGTGTTCAATATGACTGGCTGTAGGGGTCATATGTATTTGAGGGACCAATCGCTATCGATGACCGCACGGAACATAGCCTTTTATTATATAGGATTACTAGCAAAATACCCGCGCTTTGCTGCGGTAATTTAGGATTTCAGTAAGCGTTGAGAACCCGCGTAACACAAATACAAAACACCAATTGATTTCAATCTGTTTCATGATGGATATAATACATATATTAACTTCAACGTCTTGTCTGTCTGTCTGTCGTGGTCCCGCAGAAAAACAAAAACGAAAAGTAAAAAATGACATACTTCCCGTGATCCTATCGAGCTGATAATTAAATTTTTTTTTCATCTGATACCATTGCGGGAGGGTACTCAACAACTTCCCAAAGTTTCATGCTCCTACCTACACGGGAAGTTAGATATTTAATGATGAGTCTGTTTTATATAGCTCATATAAGAAAAAACTACATTTGCTCACTAGGCCCCCTAGTGAATGATAATTTTATATTTGTTTTGATTGTAACTATCGCGGGAGAGTACTCAACAACTTTCCAAAGTTTCATCCTTCTACCTACACGGGAAGATGAGGAATTAGTGTTTATTCAGTTTTATATAGTCCATATAAGGGAAAAAAACGGTTTTGGGCCCCCGGCCACCCATGAGTGAAATTTAAAAAAAAATTTCACCAATTATCGTCATAAGAGTGTACTAAGCAAGTTCCCAAAGTTTTAGCTTTTACCTTCACTTGAAGTTGGAGAATTAGTGTTGAGACAGTTTTTAATATTAGAAAAAAACTAAATTTGGGCCCCCGGTCCCGGGTAAGTGATAATTTATATAATTTTTTTACCTGTTCCCATCGCAGGAATGTTACTTAACAACTGCCCAAAAGTTTCATGCTTCTACCTTCTCGGGAAATAGGAGAATAAGATATTTTTAATTTTTATATCGCCCATATAAGGGAGGAAAAAAATTTGGGCACCCGGCCTCCATGAGTGTGCATTTCAAAATTCTTTTTCGTCTTTTACCATTGCGGAAGTGTACTTAAAACTCCAAAGTTTCATGCTGCTACCAACACGAGAAATTGGAGAATCAGTGATGAGTCAGTTTCTATATCAGAAAAAAACTACATTTGGGCCCCCCGCCCCCAGTAAGTGATAATTTATATAATTTTTTTTAACCTGTTACCATCGCAGAATGTTACTTAACAACTACTCAAAATTGCAAGCTTCTGCCTACACAGGAAATAGGATAATTAGTGATTTTCAGTTTTTATATACCTCATATTAGGAAAAAACTACATTTGGCCCCTGGGCCCCAGTAAGTGAAAATTTGAATATTTTTTCGCCTGTTACCATGGCGAAAGTGTACTCAACAACTTCTCAAAGTTTCAAGCTTCCACCTACACGGGAAATATGAGAATTAGTGATTTTCAAATGTTTATATAGCCCACAGAATGAGAAAAAATGATTTTGGGCCCCCGGTCCCCATGAAGGTGAATTTTAACATTCTTTTTCACCATTTGTCGTCGAGAGAGGCTACTTGACAACTTCCTAAGGTTTCATGCTTCTACCTACACGGGAAATCCGAGAATTATTGATGAGTCAGTTTTAATATAAGAAAAAACTACAT
Organism: Ampullaceana balthica; assembly: GCA_944989445.1. Lineage (NCBI taxonomy): Eukaryota > Metazoa > Mollusca > Gastropoda > Lymnaeidae > Ampullaceana > Ampullaceana balthica. Next base: position 1,513,484 of record CALYLW010000025.1, read on the forward strand.
TTTGGCCCCCGGCCCCCAGTAAATGATAACGTAAATATTGTTTTTACCTGTTACCATTATGGAAGTGTACTTAACAACTACCCCAAGTTTCATGCTTCTACCTACAACGGAAAAGAGATAATTAGTGATTTTTAGTTTTGATATAGCTCATATAAGGAAAAAACTTCATTTGGGCCCCCGGACCACAGGAAGTGATAATTTAAATATTTTTTCTCCCGTTACCATCGCGGGATTGTACTCAACAACTTCCCAAAGTTTCATGCTTCTGATTACTCGGGAAATAGGAGAATTAGTGATATTCAAATTTTATATAGGCAATATTAGGAAAAAACTTCATTTGGGCCCCCGGCCCCCATGAGTGTTAATTTTAAAATTCTTTTACTCCAATTATCGTCGCGCGCGTGTACTCAGCAAGTTCCCAAAGTTTCATGCTTCCACCTACACGGGAAGTTGGAGAATTAGTGATCAGTCAGTTTTTTATATTTAAAAAAACTACATTTGGGCCCCCGGCTCCCATTAAGTAATAATTTTAATATTTGTTTCGCTTGTTACCATCGCGGAATGTTACTTAACAACTGCCCAAAGTTTCATGCTTCCACCTTTACGGGAAATAGAATAATTAGTGATTTTTAGTTTTTATATAGCTCATATCAGGAAAAAACTACATTTAGGCCCCCGGCCCCAGCTATGTAATAATTTAAATATTGTTTTAGTTTGTTACCACTACTCAGAGTTTCTTGCTTCTACCTACACGAGAAACATAAGAATTTGTAATTTTCAGTTTTTATATAGCTCCCATAAAGAAAAAACTTTATTTGGGCCCCCGGACCCCAGTATTTGAAAATTTAAATATTTTTTTGCCTGTTGATATTGCCGAAGTGTACTCAACATCTTCTTAAAGTTTCATTCTTCTATCTAATCGCGAAATAGGAGAATTGGTGATTTTACTTTTAATATTGCCCATATAAGGAAAACAATGGTTTAGGGCCCCCGGCCTCAATGAGTGTGAATTTAAAAATAAATTTATGCCAATTTTCGTCGCAAGAAGCTACTTAACAATTCCCCAAGGTTTCATGCTTCTTCTACATACACGGAAAGTTGGAGAATTAGTGATGAGTCATTTTTTTTATCTAAGAAAAAAACTACATTTGGGCCCCCGGCCCTCATTAGCTGTTAAGTTAAATATGTTTTTCGCTTGTTAACATCGCGGAAGTGTACTTATCAACTACCCAGTGTTTCACACTTCTACCTACACGGGCAATATGATAATTTGTGATTTTCAGTTTTTATATAGCTCATTTTATGAAAAAACTTCATTTAGGCCCCCGGCCCATAGGAAGTGATAATTTATTTATTTTTATCCCGTTACCATCGCGGGGTTGTACTCAACAACTTCCCGAAGTTTCATGCTCCTGCCTACTCGGGAAATAGGAGAATTGGTGATTTTCAAATTTTATATAAGCCATATTAGGAAAAAAAAACGTTTTTTGGGGCCCCCGGCCCCCAATAGTGTTATTTTTAAAATTCTTTTACTCCAATTTTCGTCGCGAGAGGCTACTCGACAATTTCCCAAAGTTTCATGCTTCTACCTACACGGGAAGTTGGAGAATTAGTGATGAATCAGTCAGTGAGTCAGTGAGTGAGTGAGGGCTTTGCCTTTTATTAGTATAGACTAGCAAAATACCCGCGCTATGCTGCGGAAATTGGGATTTCAGTTACCACTGAGAAATCGCGTAACACAAAGTCAAAACACCAATTGATTTCAATCTGGATCATGATGAATATAATACATATATTAACTTCACCGTCTTGTCTGTCTGTCTGTCGTAGTTCCGCAGAAAAACAAAAACGAAAAGTAAACAATGACACGCTTCCCGTGATCCTATCGAGCTGATAATTTAATATTTTTTTTGTCTGCTACCATTGCGGGAGGGTACGCAACAACTTCACAAAGTTTCATGCTTCTACCTACACGGGAAGTTATATATGTAATGATGAGTCTGTTTTATATAGCTCATATCAGAAAAAAACTACATTTTGGCCCCCGGCCCCCTAGTGAATGATAATTTTACATTTGTTTTGAATGTTACCATTGCGGAAGTGTACTTAACAACTCTCCAAAGTTTCATGCTGCTATAAACACGAGACATTGGAGAATTAGTGATGAGTCAGTTTTTTATATAAGAAAAAATACATTTGGGCCCCCGGCCCCCATTAAGTGAAAATATCTATAATTTTTTAACCTGTTACCATCGCAAAATGTTACTTAACAACTACTCAAATTTTCATGCTTCTTCATACACAGGAAATAGGAGAATTAGTGATTTTCAGTTTTTATATACCTCATATAATGAAAAATGTACATTAGGGCCCCTGGGCCCCAGTAAGTGAAAATTTAAATATTTTTTCGCCTGTTACCATCCCGGAAGTGTACTCAACAACGTCCCAAAGTTTCATGCTTCAACCTACTCTGGAAATAGGAGAATTAGTGATTTTCAAATTTTATATAGGCCATATTTGGAAAAAAAACGTTTTTGGGCCCCCGGCCCCCATGAGTGTTAATTTTAAAATTCTTTTACGCCAATTTTCGTCGCGAGAGGCTACTCTACAACTTCCCAAAGTTTCATGCTTCTACCTACGCGGTAAATCCAAGAATTAGTGATGAGTCTGTTTTAATTTGAGAAGAAACTACATTTGGGCCCCCGGCCCCCATTAAGTGATAATTTATATATTGTTTTTACCTGTTACCATCGTTGAAGTGTACTTAACAACTACCCCAAGTTTCATACTTCTACCTACACGGGAAATAGGAGAATTTGTGATTTTTAGTTTTTGTATAGCTCATATTAGGAAAAAACTTCATTTGGGCCCCCGGCCCCCAGGAAGTGATAATTAAATTTTTTTTCTCCCGTCGCTATCGCTGGTTATTACTCAACAACTTCCCAAAGTTTCATGCTTTTGCCTACTCGAGAAATGAGAAAATTAGTGATTTCATATTTTATATAGTCCATATAAGGAACAAAAGCGTTTTTGGGCCCCGGGCCCCCAACAGTGTGAATTTTAAAATTCTTATTCGCCAATTATCGTTCAGAGAGTATACTCAGCAAGTTCCCAAAGTTTCATGCTAATACCTACACGGGAAGTTTGAGAATTATTGATGAGTCAGTTTTTTATATAAGAAAAAAACTACATTTGGGCCCCCGCGCCCCGGACACCATTAAGTGTTATTTTTAATATTTTTCTCGTTTGTTACCATCGCGGTAGTGTGCTTATCAACTACCTAGTGTTTCATGCTTCTACCTACACGGAAAATAGGAGAATTAGTGATTTTTAGTTTTTATAAAGCTCATATAAGGAAAAAACTTCATTTGGGCCCCCGGCCCCCAGGAAGTGATAATTTAAATATTGTTTTTCCCGTTACAATCGAGGGATTGTACTCAACAACTTCCCAAAGTTTCATGCTTCTGCCTACTCGGGAAACAGGTTAATTGATGATTTTAATATTTTATATAGGCCATTTTAGGAAAAAAACGTTTTTGGGCCCCCGGCCCCCATGAGTGTGAATTTTAAAATTCTTTTACGCCAATTTTCGTCGCGAGAGGCTACTCAACAACTTCCCAAAGTTTCATGCTTCTACCTAAGCGGTAAATCCGAGAATTAGTGATGAGTCTGTTTTAATATAAGAAGAAACTACATTTGGGCCCCCGGCCCCCATTAAGTGATAATTTAAATATTGTTTTTACCTGTTACCTTTGTGGAAGTGTACTTAACAACTACCCCAAGTTTCATGCTTCTACCTACACGGGAAATAGGAGAATTTGTGATTTTTAGTTTTTGTATAGCTCATATTAGGAAAAACTTCATTTGGGCCCCCGGCCCCCAGGAAGTGATAATTTAATTTTTTTCCTCCCGTCGCTATCGCTGGTTTTTACTCAACAACTTCCCAAAGTTTCGTGCTTTTGCCTACTCGAGAAATGAGAAAATTAGTGATTTCATATTTTACATAGTCCATATAAGAAAAAAAGCCTTTTTGGGCCCCGGGCCCCAAACAGTGTGAATTTAAATTCCTATTCGTCAATAATGGTCGAGAGAGTGTACTCAGCATGTTCCCAAAGTTTCATGCTAATACCTACACGGGAAGTTGGAGAATTAGTGAAATTTCAGTTTTTTATATAAGAAAAAAACTACATTTGGGCCCCCGGACCCCATTAAGTGTTATTTTAAATATTTTTTTCGCTTGTTACCATCGCGGAAGTGTGCTAATCAACTACCCAGTGTTTCATGCTTCTACCTACACGGGAAATAGGAGAATTAGTGATTTTTAGTTTTTATATAGCTCTTATAAGGAAAAAACTTCATTTGGGCCCCCGGCCGCCAGGAAGTGATAATTTATTATTTTTTTTCCCGTTACCATCGCAGGATTGTACTCATTAACTTCACAAAGTTTCATGCTTCTGCCTACTCGGGAAACAGGAGAATTGATGATTTTAATATTTTATAAAGGCCATATTAGGAAAAAAGCGTTTTTGGGCCCCCGGCCCCCATGAGTCTTAATTTAAAATTGTTTTACGCCAATTTTCGTCGCGAGAGGCTACTCAACAACTTCCCAAAGTTTCATGCTTCTACCTACGCGGTAAATCCGAGAATTAGTGATGAGTCTGTTTTAATATAAGAAGAAACTACATTTGGGCCCCCTGCCCCCATTAAGTGATAATTTAAATATTGTTTTTTACCTGTTACCTTTGTGGAAGTGTATTTAACAACTACCCCAAGTTTCATGCTTCTACCTACACGGGAAATAGGAGAATTTGTGATTTTTAGTTTTTATATAGCTCATATTAGGAAAAACTTCATTTGGGCCCCCGGCCCCCAGGAAGTGATAATTTAATTTTTTTCCTCCCGTCGCTATCGCTGGTTTTTACTCAACAACTTCCCAAAGTTTTGTGCTTTTGCCTACTCGAGAAATGAGAAAATTAGTGATTTCATATTTTACATAGTCCATATAAGAAAAAAAGCCTTTTTGGGCCCCGGGCCCCAAACAGTGTGAATTTTAAATTCCTATTCGTCAATAATGGTCGAGAGAGTGTACTCAGCATGTTCCCAAAGTTTCATGCTAATACCTACACGGGAAGTTGGAGAATTAGTGAAATTTCAGTTTTTTATATAAGAAAAAAACTACATTTCTGCCCCCGGACCCCATTAAGTGTTAATTTAAATATTCTTTTTACCTGTTACAATTACGGAAGTGTACTTATCAACTACTCAGAGTTTCATGCTTCTACCTACACGGGAATAATGAGAATTTGTGATTTTCTGTTTTTATATAGCTCATTTAAGGAAAAACTTCATATGGGGCCCCGGTCCCCAGTATTTGATAATTTAAATATTTTTTTGCCTGTTAACATCGCGGAAGTGTACTCAACAATTTCCCAAAGTTTCATGCTTCTGCCTACTCGCAAAATAGGAGAATTAGTTATTTTTCAATTTAATATAGCCCATATAAGGAAAAAAAATGGTTTTAGGCCCCCGGCACCCATTAGTGTGAATTTTAAAATTCTTTTACGCCAAGTATCGTCGCAAGAGGCTACTTAACACTTTTTCCCAGGTTTCATGCTTCTACCTACGCGGGAAGTTGTAGAATTAGTAATGAGTCAGTTTTTTATATAAGAAATAAACTACATTAGGGCCCCCGGCCCCCAGTAAGTGATAATTTAAATATTTATTTCGTTTGTTACCATCGCCTAAGTGTACTTATCAACTACTCAGAGTTTCATGCTGCTACCTACACGGGAAATAGCAGAATTAGTGATTTTTAGTTTTTATAAAGCTCATATAAGGAAAAAACTTCATTTGGGCCCCCGGCCCCCTGGAAGTGATAATTTAAATACTTTTTCTCCCGTTACCATCGCGGGATTGTACTCAACAACTTCCCAAAGTTTCATGCTTCTGCCTACTCGGGAAATAGGAGAATTAGTGATATTCAAATTTTATATAGCCCATATTATGAAAAATATCATTTTTGGGCCCCCGGCCCCCATGAAATTGAATTTTAAAATTCTTTTATTCTAATTATCGCCGTGAGAGGCTACTCAACAACTTCCCAACGTTTTATGCTTCTATCTACACGTGAAGTTAAAGAATTAGTGATGATTCAGTTTTAAATATTAGAAAAAAACTTAATTTGGGCCCCCGGCCCCCAGGAAGTGATAATTTAAATGTTTTTTTCTCCCGTTACCATCGCGGCATTGTACTCAACAACTTCCTAAAGTTTCATGCTTCTACCTACACGGGAAATATGAGAATTTGTGATTTTCAGTTTTTATATAGCTCATATAAGGAAAAAACTTAATTTGGGCCCCCGGCCCCCAGGAAGTGATAATTTAAATATTTTTTCACCCGTTACCATCGCGGGATTGTACTCAACAATTTCCCAAAGTTTCATGCTTCTGCCTACTCGGTAAATAGGAGAATTGGTAATTTTCAAATTTTATATAGGCCATATAAGGAGAAAAAAAACGTTTTTGGGCCCCCGGCCCCCATGAGTGTTATTTTTAAAATTCTTTTACTCCAATTTTCGTCGCGAGAGGCTACTCGACAACTTCCCAAAGTTTCATGCTTCTACCTACACGGGAAGTTGGAGAATTAGTGATGAATCAGTGAGTCAGTGAGTGAGTGAGGGCTTTGCCTTTTATTAGTATAGATTATATAGGATGATACTATTTACAGTCGCGCGGGGGGCGCGAAATGTTTTCTTTCTTCCTAAGGGTCTTGGGGAGGGGGGCATGACAGAAAATAATTGAGAAATACTGGCTTAACCCAACATTTTCAGCCAGTGATTTCCTGAGTTTAAAGACTGTATTTTTATTCTTAAAATATCAAAACTTCAAATTTACGATTAACTATTTACTATATTTAGTTATGTCTCTTTCCTTTAAAAAATAACACAAAAGAAATGTATTATTGAGGCATGAATTTATTAATGACGTAAAATTAACGTTTATATAACGTTCAGTAGATTGGTGAAACCGTTGTAATTGTATATGTTTGAAATGTGACGTAACTGTTCAACTATTAAAAACTGCATCTGTTGTTTTGTTGTTGTTTTTTTGGGAAAGGCTACACTTGCGTGCGGAATAGTGCAATTGCTAGAGAACTTGTTTCATGGTGTTATGATTGGTGCAAGAATCTAGGCTTGGTGCATGGTGCCAGGATTAATGCATTGTGCCAGGATTGATGCATGGTGCTAAGATTTGTGCTTGGTGCTAGGATGGGTGCATGGTGCTACGATTGGTGCATGGTGCTAGGATTGTGCATGGGGCTAGGATTGGTGCATGGTGCTAGGATTGGTGCATGGTGCTAGGATTGTTGCATTGTGTTGGGATTGGTGAATAGTGATAGGATTGGTGCATGGTGGTAGGATTTGTGCATGGGGCTAGGATTGGTGCATGGTGCTACTATGATTGGTGCATGGTGCTAGGATTGGTGCATGGTGCTCGATTGCTGCATCGTGCTAGTATTGGTGCATGGTGCTACAATTAGTGCGTGGTGCACAGTGCTACAATTAGTTCATGGTGCTAGGATTGGTTCATAGTGCTAGGATTGGTGCATAGTTCTAGGATTGGTGCATAGTGCCAGGATTAATGCATAGTGCTACAATTAGTGCATGGTGTTTGGATTCAAGCCGACAACTCTGTTTATGTGCGTGATTGCCAGCGCATTATAGTAGATGCGTGCATGTATGTGTGTGTTTGTGTGTGTGTCTTTCTGTTTGTGTCTATTCAATTTAATTCCCAACTGTACTGCATTTATTGCAATCTGTTTACTCAGACCTTTATATCCTTTGTTATGTTTTTTAATGGATTTCTTCGCGTAAGTTTAATTCTTATGCCATTTAAATAATTTAATGGTAATTACTGTCATAAAAAAGTATGAAAAACTTTGGTTGCAGAATTCAAAATAAATGTTTATCGGATAACAATGAAAAGCATAATTTACTCTAGAGAAATATATTTGTCTACTTCACAAAATTATTAATTTTTTTTAGTATTTAAATATCTAATTAATTATTTTTAACAATTAAATAAATTCAAAAAAAAATTGTAATACAATTCGCCAGAATGCATGCAATCTTGGCTTATGTGTTCCTAACCTATTCAATTTTTTTTATATATTTAACATAATTTTAGTAGTAAGTTGAGGGAACCTTTTAAATAGTATATACAGTGGCGTAGCTATGAATTTGTAAGGTTTTGTGGGCCCGGGGGGCTAACCGTTTTTGCGGCCCCACATACATGGTGGTTGCATAATATTTAATGTAAATAAACATTTCGGAAACACTAATTTGGGGCCCCCCTTTAAAGTGGGGGCCCGGGGGGACTTTCGAATTGTCCACCCTCTCATAGCTACGCACCTGAGTATATAATAGAAATCATAATTTATTAGATCATGGTGACTGAAAATACTTGGCATCTTTTTTCCGCTGCCTCTGGTAAACTTCTGTTGTGAACTTCAGCCTATAATGCGACTGGGGTGTTTCTGAATAATTTATCTCAGTAGTTATTTGTGGTCCATTGTGTGATACAGACAACATCTGGGTGTCCTGCTGATGGAGCTACCGTCATTAGGGGCTGACGAGTTTACTATATATACATGACACATAATGATACTCTTTTACGATCGATCTTTGCTCATATTTTTTGTGTGGGCACTGAGTGGATATCCGTAAGTGTATTTCTTGTTTTATCCTCTTAAGTTTTTATTTTTAATATATAAACAATAAATATGTTTAATATATTTATATAAATTCGACTAACACTTTGAGATATCACTTTGATCCTTGTTGTTTTTCAATGCAAAAATAAACAAAAACAAACACACAAAAAACACAAAACACAAATTTGTCCCTGACTGATAAGACCGACATGCCTTAAACGAGTCTCCAAAAATAGAAATAGAATACAAAGTACACAAACAAATTTTGTAATAAAAATAATAAATTTGAGTTTTATTATTAAAAGAATACAACATTAAACGTTTCGGCTAATGCCTTCAACATTACAATTAACATAAAGTACGTACTTACATAAGTAATAAAATTATATTTAAATTCTTAAGAGATCTATATCATAAAATAGTTACGTAAAAAATAAAAAGAAATGAAAAACAACAACAATGAGACAGGTTATAAAAAGGAGGAAGTATCAAAAGTTCCACTGAAATGTTATTTTGTTTCCTACACAAGCTGTATAAAAAATATTTTAGTCACCGATCACCATAAAACTTAAGAAAGTGTTTGAGTACACTCCCGCGAAGATTTCTTGGTAAAATGAATATTTCTTGAATAATTTTAGTACAATAGATTTAGATTAGCAATATTTAGAAAATAAAGATCATTAAAAGCCTAATACCTAAAAAATAATCATGTTTCATTTCAAATCCTATGCGCAACGGTCTTAACGGTAGGCAACGTTCGCCATGTTAAACTTACTTTTTTACGGCCCCATTCATCTTCATGAAACTTAGTTGGCGGCTTTCCTGCTTTAACTGAAACCGATGAACGTATTTATTTTATTGGTATTACGCCGATGTCGGCTGCCATATTGAATGTTTAGAATGGTCTTTGTTACGTATTGTCCCATCTTCAAGCAAATGGTTACGCGGGTTGCAACGCAAAGTGAAATCCTATTTTTCAGCTGCAGCGCGGGTATTTTGCTAGTTAGCTATAGAAATAAATAGCCTTATGTTTATTGTACTGATGATGGCCTGACCAATAGCATAAAGAAAACCAAAATTATGGCACAGGAGTCTGCCTCCCTCCCCACTATCACCATTGACGATTGTAATCTGGATGTTGTTGACAGTTTTACATATCTGGGATCAAACATCTGGAGCACCCTCTCAATGGAAGATTAGATAAGTGGTAGGATAGGGAAGGCTGCAATTGTTATGGCTAGACTGTACAAAAGAGTCTGGTCCAATGCCAAACTCACAGCAAGGACTAAGCTGCAGGTATACCAGGCCTGCATACTGAGCTCACTCCTCTATGGAGGCGAGTCTTGGACCCCCTATACCAGGCATGAAAGAAGGCTCAATAGCTTCCACCTCAGATGGCTACGCCGCATCCTAGCCATCAAATTGCAAGAGAAAGTCCCCAACACAGAGGTCCTGGTTCAATCAAGCATGAGCAGTATTCCAGCAATATTTAGCCAAAGACGCCTCCGATGGCTTGGACACGTCAATAGGATGCAAACTGGTTGCATACCCAAGGATGTGTTATACAGCGAGCTGGCAACAGGGAAAAGGTCAGTTGGTCGGCCATGTCTTAGATACATTGACATATGCAGAAGAGACATGAAAGCAGCCAACATTGACATACAAAACTGGCAAAACCTGTCAGAGGATAGGTCCACGAGGCGGGCTATAGTGAAAGAAGGATCACTAAGAGCAGAGGAGCAAACCAAGAAGGAAGCAGTTGAAAAAAGAGAGAGGAGGAAGGCCAGGCAACACTGCTTCACCGCACTCGTGTGTGGGACATGCTGAAGAGACTGCCACTCGAGCATTGGTCTCATCAGCCACACCAAGAGCTGTGTACAATAACGATAAATCTATCGTCTTTCGTAGACAGACAGATGCCATACCACAGATGAAGGCATTAGCCGAAACGTTTACTGTCGTTTACTGTTGTGTTAGTTCAATAATAAAGCTCAAGTTTTATTTTATTTGTCATCAATCAATTTGTTTGTGTATTTTGTATTTTATTAAAAGGCTTTATCGCTGCCGTATTCTATATTTTATATTAATCTAATAATAGATTTTTAAAAAACACAAATATTTTAGCATTCGCATATAAAAATAATGGAGACAGTCTGCTCTTATTCACTTATGTAATCAGTTTATTATTATAGTTTAATATTAAAAGTCTTCATTTGTACAAACACGCCCTACTTCTGGTCATCATTAAGAGATGTTATGGGCACAGTAAAGCCAAAGTTGGGAAAATACTTGTTCACATGAAAATACGGCCTTTCAGACAGGCTCTAAGCTCGATGACTAAATTGTCGTTCAAAAAACATTAATTCGTGTAATCTACCTGTGGCGTCTTATTCGCAACAAAATATATTGATTCATTGTCATTTTTCAAAGAACTACTATTTCTACTATCAATTTGCTTTCAGAATCGAACATTTGAGTTTCGTTTTTATGAAGGAAAAACAATATTTATTAACTGTATTTAAATTTGAAAAAATTTTAAATGCGTTTTTAATTCAGACGCTAGATATTGCAGAGTGAAGAAACTGGACTTTATTATAAAGAAAAGGACAGAGAGTAAGCTTTAAATAAAAATACAAGAGACAGATTAAAAATGTTGTCAAAATAATTAAATAAAACTTTATTAATGTTTATTTTCCACACGCAAGCAATTAATTGGTTGTCGAGTAGTTTGACTGGCCTACCGCGAGGCACGAGTTCAAATCTCATTGAAGGCAGGTAATTGTTCCTAGGGCCAAGGATGTCCCTGAGTCCACCCAACTGCGAATGGGTACCTGACACTAAACAAAGAAATAAAAGCGCTGGGCATCGTGTCACGCAATCCCCTGATAACCGTAGCCTGTGAACACTCTATCACTTGCCAATAAATCGCCATGGTCAGAACGTTCTTATCAGAATTACAAATTATTTATTTATTCTGTCATTATGTCATACCAGACATTGGTACTGAGGAGGTAGGCAAACATAACGATTAAATTAAGGCCTAAAATTTCATCCATCAAAAAGCTATTAAATTATTCAAATGAGTTTATTGGAAGTGGTTAATAAAACGACGTGATCTTAATGAAAGTTAAAAAATTACAAAGTGATTGCCAAAATAAGTAAAATTATAGGTTAAAATTACGAAATATCAAATGATTTATGGTTGAAAAATATAATCTGTGTTGTTGTTTTTTATTCAGCAAAGAAGCAAAGAGTTCCAATAAATAGGAAAACCTTATATCAAACATTTAAATGCTTTGTGACTTTATATCCCAACCCAAAGGGAATTTAACTATAAATTATAAGTGAAGATATGACATGCCATTAACTCCGCGTGAGCCTGTTCAGGTTCTGTCAAAAGATAAAAGGCAAAAAAGAAACGTATTACTTGATACATCTCTCTTCTTGATGTCAGTTCTTTAGGATAAGAGGAAGTTTATTGATGACATAAATCTCTCTACTTGATGTCAGTTCTTTAGGATAAGAGGAAGTTTATTGATGACATAAATCTCTCTACTTGATGTCAGTTCTTTAGGATAAGAGGAAGTTTATTGATGACATAAATCTCTCTACTTGATGTCAGTTCTTTAGGATAAGAGGAAGTTTATTGATGACATAAATCTCTCTACTTGATGTCAGTTCTTTAGGATAAGAGGAAGTTTATTGATGACATGTCAGTTCTTTAGGATAAGAGGAAGTTTATTGATGACATAAATCTCTCTACTTGATGTCAGTTCTTTAGGATAAGAGGAAGTTTATTGATGACATAAATCTCTCTACTTGATGTCAGTTCTTTAGGATAAGAGGAAGTTTATTGATGACATAAATCTCTATACTTGATACCAGTTCTTTAGGATAAGAGGAAGTTTATTGATGACATAAATGTCTCTACTTGATGTCAGTTCTTTAGGATAAGAGGAAGTTTATTGATGACCAATATTAAATGGTACCTGACGACATTCAATAAAAACTGGTAACATTTTTTTTAAATAAAAAAAAATAAAATACTTTTAAAAGATCATTTGGATGCCTAAGCTAGTTATAAAAAATTATTATTCCTGTACTATTCCCGTCAGATTTAAACATGAAATCAATTGTCCTAAGTGTTGCCTTGATCGTCTGCTGTGTGAATGTTGTTTTCGTGGTATCAAAACCGCCATATCCCGTCTGTAAGATCAATGGACAGGTGAGTTGTATAGTATATGTTACCGTGTAAGTGAGGTGGTTTGTTTACTGTCTGTTACAGTGTAAATGAGGTGGGTTGTTTACTGTCTGTTACAGTGTTAGTGAGGTGGGTTGTTTACTGTGTGTTACAGTGTAAATGAGGTGGGTTGTTTACTGTCTGTTACAGTGTAATTGAGGTGGGTATTTTACTGTCTGTTACAGTGTAAGTGAGTTGGGTTGCTTACTGTCTGTTACAGTGTTAGTGAGGTGGGTTGTTTACTGTCTGTTACAGTGTTAGTGAGGTGGGTTGTTTACTGTCTGTTAGAGTGTAAGTAAGGTGGGTTGTTTACTGTCTGTTACAGTGTAAGTGAGGTGGGTTGTTTACTGTCTTTTACCGTTAAGTGAGGTGGGTTGTTTACTGTCTGTTACAGTGTAAGTAAGGTGGGTTGTTTACTGTCTGTTACAGTGTTAGTGAGGTGGGTTGTTTACTGTCACTTACAGTGTTAGTGAGGTGGGTTGTTTACTGTCAGTTACCGTTAAGTGAGGTGGGTTGTTTACTGTCTGCTACCGTTAAGTGAGGTGGGTTGTTTACTGTCTGTTACCGTTAAGTGAGGTGGGTTGTTTACTGTCTGTTACCGTTAAGTGAGTTGGGTTGTTTACTGTCTGTTACAGTGTAAGTGAGGTGGGTTGTTTACTTTCTGTTACAGTGTTAGTGAGGTGGGTTGTTTACTGTCTGTTACAGTGTTAGTGAGGTGGGTTGTTTACTGTCTGTTACAGTGTTAGTGAGGTGGGTTGTTTACTGTCTGTTACCGTTAAGTGAGGTGGATTGTTTACTGTCTGTTACAGTGTTAGTGAGGTGGGTTGTTTACTGTCTGTTACAGTGTTAGTGAGGTGGGTTGTTTACTGTCTGTTACAGTGTTAGTGAGGTGGGTTGTTTACTGTCTGTTACCGTTAAGTGAGGTGGATTGTTTACTGTCTGTTACAGTTAAGTGAGGTGGATTGTTTACTGTCTGTTACCGTTAAGTGAGGTGGATTGTTTACTGTCTGTTACCGTTAAGTGAGGTGGATTGTTTACTGTCTGTTACCGTTAAGTGAGGTGGATTGTTTACTGTCTGTTACCGTTAAGTGAGGTGGATTGTTTACTGTCTGTTACAGTTAAGTGAGGTGGATTGTTTACTGTCTGTTACAGTTAAGTGAGGTGGATTGTTTACTGTCTGTTACAGTTAAGTGAGGTGGATTGTTTACTGTCTGTTACCGTTAAGTGAGGTGGATTGTTTACTGTCTGTTACCGTTAAGTGAGGTGGATTGTTTACTGTCTGTTACCGTTAAGTGAGGTGGATTGTTTACTGTCTGTTACCGTTAAGTGAGGTGGATTGTTTACTGTCTATTACAGTGTTAGTGAGGTGGATTGTTTACTGTCTGTTACCGTTAAGTGAGGTGGATTGTTTACTGTCTGTTACCGTTAAGTGAGGTGGATTGTTTACTGTCTGTTACAGTTAAGTGAGGTGGATTGTTTACTGTCTGTTACCGTTAAGTGAGGTGGATTGTTTACTGTCTGTTACCGTTAAGTGAGGTGGATTGTTTACTGTCTGTTACCGTTAAGTGAGGTGGATTGTTTACTGTCTGTTACCGTTAAGTGAGGTGGATTGTTTACTGTCTGTTACAGTGTTAGTGAGGTGGATTGTTTACTGTCTGTTACAGTTAAGTGAGGTGGATTGTTTACTGTCTGTTACCGTTAAGTGAGGTGGATTGTTTACTGTCTGTTACAGTGTTAGTGAGGTGGATTGTTTACTGTCTGTTACCGTTAAGTGAGGTGGATTGTTTACTGTCTGTTACAGTTAAGTGAGGTGGATTGTTTACTGTCTGTTACCGTTAAGTGAGGTGGATTGTTTACTGTCTGTTACCGTTAAGTGAGGTGGATTGTTTACTGTCTGTTACAGTGTTAGTGAGGTGGATTGTTTACTGTCTGTTACAGTTAAGTGAGGTGGATTGTTTACTGTCTGTTACCGTTAAGTGAGGTGGATTGTTTACTGTCTGTTACAGTGTTAGTGAAGTGGATTGTTTACTGTCTGTTACAGTTAAGTGAGGTGGATTGTTTACTGTCTGTTACAGTTAAGTGAGGTGGATTGTTTACTGTCTGTTACCGTTAAGTGAGGTGGATTGTTTACTGTCTGTTACCGTTAAGTGAGGTGGATTGTTTACTGTCTGTTACCGTTAAGTGAGGTGGATTGTTTACTGTCTGTTACAGTGTTAGTGAGGTGGATTGTTTACTGTCTGTTACAGTTAAGTGAGGTGGATTGTTTACTGTCTGTTACAGTTAAGTGAGGTGGATTGTTTACTGTCTGTTACCGTTAAGTGAGGTGGATTGTTTACTGTCTGTTACCGTTAAGTGAGGTGGATTGTTTACTGTCTGTTACAGTTAAGTGAGGTGGATTGTTTACTGTCTGTTACAGTTAAGTGAGGTGGATTGTTTACTGTCTGTTACCGTTAAGTGAGGTGGATTGTTTACTGTCTGTTACCGTTAAGTGAGGTGGATTGTTTACTGTCTGTTACCGTTAAGTGAGGTGGATTGTTTACTGTCTGTTACCGTTAAGTGAGGTGGATTGTTTACTGTCTGTTACAGTTAAGTGAGGTGGATTGTTTACTGTCTGTTACCGTTAAGTGAGGTGGGTTGTTTACTGTCTGTTACAGTGTTAGTGAGGTGGATTGTTTACTGTCTGTTACAGTTAAGTGAGGTGGATTGTTTACTGTCTGTTACCGTTAAGTGAGTTGGGTTGTTTACTGTCTGTTACAGTGTAAGTGAGGTGGATTGTTTACTGTCTGTTACAGTGTAAGTGAGTTGGGTTGTTTACTGTCTGTTACGGTGTTAGTGAAGTGGGTTGTTTACTGTCTGTTACAGTGTTAGTGAGGTGGGTTGTTTACTGTATGTTACCGTTAAGTGAGGTGGATTGTTTACTGTCTGTTACCGTTAAGTGAGGTGGGTTGTTTACTGTCTGTTACAGTGTAAATGAGGTGGATTGTTTACTGTCTGTTACCGTTAAGTGAGGTGGGTTGTTTACTGTCTGTTACAGTTAAGTGAGGTGGTTGTTGTTTTTTTTTGTTTTTTTTTGGTGCTATTAAAATATTATATCATGCTTAATTTGGCTGGGTTTGTATAATAATGACTTTACATGTTTATTTGTTAAGTTTCAGATGATATAAGCAGCGTACAATATGTGGTTTTGATTTCAGAAATATTTTGAAACATTTATCTCAAATTAAATTAATTTGTTTAACATTTTGTTGTTTGCTCTTCATTTAACAAACGACTCGAATAAAGAAAATATTTTCTCTTATAATAAAAGAAATATATAATCTTACAAATCAAGGTAATTAAATCTAAATCTTATTATTTTATTTAATTACCTTACTTGGTAAGATAATAAAAAAATACCGTTAGTAATCTGTGAATCAAAAACACAAAAATCCTCTCGGACGCATAACTTAATTTGTAAATAAGAATTATAGTTATGAAAAAGATATCAAATTTGTTAGTGTGCATAATTTTGCTTTTTCTTTTCAGTTACTCTAACTACACATTTTTTTAAATATGCATTGAAAAATTAACTAGATACGACCCGCGACGTAGCATATGCCGCTGACTTGCTCATAACAGATAGTGTAAAGAACGTGGGGGCGGGGTGTGATAGAATGGACACAAACAGCAGTACGAAGTAACGGGAAAAAAGCAAGTAAACGTGGAGACATGTGCACAGCGAATGTTGATACCTGCCCCCACCCTTTACAACCACCCCTTTCCAACCATAAACTCTGATTGGCTGACCCTAGCGAGGATTAGTCCTTTTCGCAAAAAAAAAGGGGGGGGGAGAATGGCCAGAAAAAATCATTTTTAAAAATTAAAAAAAAACCCGTAAAAACAAAGTTTTTGACTATAAATCCATTATATATGAGACATAACTAAAAGTATTTATTATGTTCAAACGCGACAAACATTTACAGACTGAATCTGTCTTAACTCCCCTTTGCTTTATAACCCCGGGGGCGGGGGGGGGAGGGGAAAGGTCTGGTCACCGATCGCTGGACCGAGCTCAGCGGGACACGTAAAATGTAAACAATAGCACGCTGGTACATCGACGGATGGCGTCAACGCGCGAACTGAACTGTCACGTGGAAAAAAAACAATAAAAAACTGTGACATTGAATTACATACGTTGTATTGAGATAAACTACAAATGCATTAATTTAATTAAGGTACGTTCGATCGATCTGAAATTGTGATACGATGCATTGTTAGGTGACATAAGTCTATGTCCCAAATTTCAGCTCGATGGCATCACGGGAAGTGGGTCATATTTTACTTTTGTTTTTCCACCCGCCCACCTATGGCGCCCACCTTTTTCAAAAGCCGTACTAACTTGTCTTTGTTTGATAAATACGAAATATCAAATTTTCTGAAATGTACACAAAGTATCTATATACATAATTCCCGTTGTCTGTATGTATGTATGTATGTATGTATGGAATAATGCTGTTAGGTGGCGCTGCGATCAATTTTGTATAAAACTATTATATGATGTCATTGTTTTATACTTATATTTTAATTTTTGAAAAGGGAACGATGTAAAAATAGGATTTGAGGATTTATAATTAATATGAAATACTTTGTGTACAGTTCAGCAAGTTTAATATTTCGTATTTATCAAACACGGATAAGTTACGTATGTTAATTATGTATATTGATTCCCGTTTTCTGTATGGATGTAAGTTAGGTGACGCTGCGATCGATTTTGTATAAAAATGTTATACGACGTCATTGTTTTATGCTTAAATTTGATTTTTGAGAAGAGAAAGATGTAAAAAAAAGATTTTAGGATTTATAATAGTTATGAAACTAGACGCTCCGCGGCGTAACATACGCCGCAGATTTGCTCATTGAGAGTGCAAAGAGAGTGGAGAAAGAACTGACACAAACTACAGCACGAAGAAATCAAAACAATGCGAGTGAATGTCGGTTAATAAATGGGATGCGGGTAACAACAACCTCAGTGTTCGTGTCATTACATTTACTCGCTATTTTGTATTTACTTAGTGCTGCTTTTTTATGTCTATAATCTCCCCCCCCCCAACCGTTATTTGCACTTTCTATGATGAGCAAGTCTGTGGCGTAAGCTACGCCGCGGGTCTCTCCAGAGTTCCTTCTTTTTATTCACTCACAGTCGTTTACCCAAACCCATCCCATTTTGACAACTGTCTTTCAGGAAGTCTTCACCCGTCACTAAAACATTAGCGGCGTATGCTACGCCGCGGGTCAGCTAGTTTTATAATAGGCGTTTTAGAGCACCAACGGCGCCCACTTTGTTTTTTGATTTCATAATTAACCATCATCAAATCCTCTTTTTACATTGTTCCCTTTTCCAAAATTAAAATATGAGCTAAAACAATGACGTCATATAATATTTTTTACAGCGCATCTTTAATTTGTAATTAATTTGCATAACTTTTTGATGCACACCTTGTATTAAATATAAAATCAAACAATGACGTCATATAATATTTTCTTACAGTGCTAATCACCACACGATTTTTTAAAACTACTATTGACTGTTGTACATCGCTGCTCAGCGTTCCAGATCCTGTGCGTAGGACTATTATATTATTTATAGATGATGGCAAAGAGGGGTGGATGATAGTTTTTAAAATATATTTGTGACATAAAACATGTGATGTGACATAGGGGCCGTCCATAAATGACGTCAAGCACCTAAGGGGGGAAGGGGGTCACACTTTTGTGACGATGCGTGACGAAGGGGAGGGAGGGGGTTGAAGAAATGTGACGTCACATCAAAAGGGTAAGTTTAAATCAAACTTCCATTGAAGTATTTGGTCGCTAAAAATTTATTTAATAACTTTTTCTTTCTTTTTTCTTTTTTTTTAATCAGTGCTTCTCAATGTGCCGATTGGTAGGCCATCAGACGCTGGTTGGCGTAAGCTATCAAGACACGAAAATTAAAGCTAATAGCTAATTATAATCCTTAAGTTTGAGAACCTCCAAGATAACGTATGAAATTGTTACCCTGCTTCGTTTGATGTTGACATCAAAGCATTTGTGATGTAACCGCAGCTCCGCTTGGTTTACTCACGGCAGGCGACTTTTTTGCCCGTTACCCCAAAAGACATTATACAAGTTTATGTGTGCATTACGCCCCCCCCCCAACCCCAAGACTCTAGGTCCTGCTCACATTACTCGGGGATTTGGGGGAGCGTCGTTAGCCCCCCCCCCGAAAATGCTAGTGGTGAGTTTTACAAGCATGACAAGTGTCTAAAAATGATCTGAATAGGATTATGTGTAGATATTTTAAGTCAAAACGACACGGGATATCATTTTTCTTTAAAAGGGGAGGGGGGAGGGAATCTATTTGATAGAATTATAAACGTTTTAAGTTTGATATAATTGTTCGATTGGTTTGTGGTCAAACGCCCCTGGTCATTCTAGATATAATGATAAATGAGCCCATTTAAAATTAGTCAAGTATTCATTAACTTTATTGAATGCATCAAATTCTTGACAACGCAATTCGAGAGGAGCACAAAACAACTTTTCTTCTTAGCTCAGTTTTTAAGTCATTAATTTTAATATATCACAGAAAAGATATTTGATACAGTCAAGTCATGTGGATTAAGATTAGGCCTATTGTCACTCGTGTCAATATAAATGAAAGCAGGGTGGATTTAGGTGTCTTCGTATAGTACGCAGGTAAGAAATCTATATAGTTGTCAGAACCGGTTCAATAATGAGCATATGTTCCAAGCGTACACGTACATATGACGTATTTTAATATATCTAGTGGATTGTAGTGGATGTTATATGTCCCAAATGAGTCTGCATTACCCCCAAGAATTCCCTTTTTGGCATCAGATGAGGTTATTTACCCATGTTCGCCGACCTCTTTCTTACGGGATGCCCGTCAGTCAATTAAGGGATTTTTTTAAAAATACAATTTAAAAATATTATTTTTAAATATTTTTTTTTCTAAGCAAAGACGTTAACCGTAATTATTAATAGTCAATGGTTAATGTTTATGCATTAAAATAAAATCTAATGTAAGGATGTTAACACAGTTCGCTTTCTGAAGACTGGTTAAACGTTTTAAAAAACGCGGGTTACAATTTTACAATGTAGACCTTCATTAAATAAATAATAAATGCTTAAATGACAATAAAAGTGATTTGAAACATATATTTAAGGTGTGTGTGTGTTTTTTTTTGGTCAAAGCTTTGTGACGTATTTTTAAAAGGGGGGGGGTCTAACTTTTTGTGACGAAGCGTGAAGAAGGGGGGAGGGGGTAAAAAATCGGCCAAAATCGCGTGACGTCATTTATGGACGGACCCATAGCAAATTATAAAAAATTGGGATTCTTATCAAGATAAAGCATTACATGCATGTATATTTTTTAACTGATTTTCCCTATGCAAGATAACATTGTTGTTTTAACTTAATTCACTGTGTTTAAACTAAATTTCCCGCGTAGGAAGACATTATTTTTTCAATAGAATTCCCTATGTAAGAAGGCATTGTATTTTTAGCTAAAGTAACCAGACAGGAGGACATTTTTTTTTCAATGCCGTTATTTGATTTGTATTGATAGTTATCTCTATCTATCTAGTATCTAAAAGCTTAAAGAAAAATATAAAGACTCGTTTTTAAAACTTTATGAAATAACCTCTAACGAAATGTTTCGTTTGTGTTTACAAAACATGTCACATGACCCACATTCAGATCTTTGCTCTCGGTGAGTCCGTGGGAAATGTTATTGATGGCTGCAACTTTTGTTGGTGTGGGTTAGATGGGTTCGCCTGTACGTTCAAGAATTGTGGGTGGGACAGACCTGGTTGTCTGATACAGGGAAAGGTGATTATGTTTAACTAACAATAATTCTTTTTATTATTTTTTTTAAAATTAACATTTTATTTATCTTTGTCTACTCAATGTTTTATATCTTGTTTATTTACTTTTTAACATATTAATTATCTAATAGTTACTAAGGATCTTTTTTAAAAATTCTTTTGAATTTAATATTATACATGAATTTTCATTACATAATTGGATTCTCGTGACGACAGTTCTGAGATTCTGGATAATGCGTAATTATTGTTAATAATGTATAATCTAAAATGTTTAATTATAAAAAATTTCATTGTGTAGAAAATGTTTAAAAATCTAGAATGGTAAATTAAATTTAACTAGATAATTTGTATTCTCCATTCTATTCACAGCAATACAAACATTATAAGGATGTCCCATCTGACGAATGTTTCAACTGCAAATGTAGGAATGGCAACCTGGCATGTACTAACTGCCCAGTTTAAATGTCGGTTGCTAATTTTTTTGTGCAAATGAATCGCAAGTGGATTTATATTTATTTTCTAATGTAAATAAGAAAATAAAATTGAAACTTTCTTTTTAATAATTAAAAATAATTATTATTAAATTTATCTCTGTATTAAGTAATAAATTGATTTTGCAAAATATTTTAATCGAACGGAAGTTAAAATATTGAGTAGCTTAACTAAATTTTCTAATTGATTTTGGGACAAAATAATAAAAACCTATTTTTAACACCCTTTAAAGCATTGAAAAAATACATACTATAAATTGTTTGACTATCTTAACTTTTTTACCATTTATATTATTTATATAGTTTTTTATTGATTTTTCTTGGTGTATGATTTAGGTTCTAAACAGGTCATATTCGGTTTAAGTTTAGGTACTATGCACATTGACGATTAACATAAAACCACTATTATATACAATTCAATCATCTAAAAGATTATATTAGATAGAGGGGATTTAAAGGTACTATTAAGTGTCCTTAAAATGCTATCTAAAACTTATATTTGAGAGAAGATTTTTGTTCTTAAATATAATAAATTTTGAAAATTATTTCAATATCTCAAGATAACATTGCCTCAGTTCAAACACATTTCTTATTGGATTGTGCCGCGTATTTTTCGGTTTATGTTTTGATATTTTTTATGTAGCCGAGTGGTGGCTATTCGGAATAATATCTTATCTTATCTTATCTATACAGACGCTCCTTCTATCAAGAAGATAGTTGCGTCCACAGACCATGACAGATGATCTGTTGGCAAGTGATGCAGCATTCACAAGCCACGGCTTTGTGGGTTCCACGCATTACCCAGCCGCCTAACTACATGTAGTGTTAGGTACCCATTAGGAGCGGGGTGACTCAGGGACGCCCTAGGCCCCGGGAACAAACCCTTGCCTTCACACGGATTCGAACCCGTGACCATCGGTACGACAGTCCAGTGCGCTGCCACTCGACCACCGCGTCCCCTTGATTGATTATATACTGCTATATTAGGCTATATTGCAGCACACACACTAACTTGACAGCTAATTACATAAATAGATAAAACACAGTTAGTCAGGACTATAGTTCTGAATACTGTTGTTGTTTTTGAGTAATTTCTGTCCAAAGGTTAACACCGTGAAATCAATAAAGTAAATCAATAACACAGGAAGCACGGTATACAATAATTATATTACAGTCCCTAAGCAATGCCCTACTCTACCACTACGTTCGGTCCAACTAAACAGGCCCCGGATCACTCTTTTAACCAGGCACTGGGTGACTCCCTTGGTCTCCTACAGTTCTCCCCTTATATTGGTAGCCAGAGGAATGTGGGTGAGATTTTAGATAATCCTATGGCTCAAGTCATAAAGGCTCGTTGCATTCACACTTTTGTTTAGTCAATATAAAACACTGTTGGCATTCCCCTGTTCCCTTGTCCCATCTGGCCGTACTTAAAATCTTCGCTCATTGATCACTGCCCAAGACGTCTCCGGCCCCTGTCCCCGGTCGCTGGTACTTAAAATTTAGCTTTTGTTCGGCGCTGGGTGAGGGGGATGCGGTGTGGTTTGAGAGAATGGGGGGGAGAGGTGGGGAGAGACTGGGTAGTGTACTGTTTCTGTGGTGGACACGGCCACATCCTCCCCATGCTTTTGAAAACCAGCGCCCTCGCTGGTAAAATGCAAATAAGTATGATATGCATGCCATAACTAACAAGGTGCAAGGAAATGTTGACATACACAGCATGAAAATTGAGGAGAAAAAATATTGTTTAAAAAGAAACATCAAATATGCTGTTTACAGAGCGTAACAAAAAGGCAATACTTAAACTAAAAAAAACATGTCCGAGACATTTAAGAGTCATGTGAAAATAAGATGTTCTCTAGTAGAGTTAAATATACGTCATAAGTAACATGCATCTGAAAGTGAATACTAAGAGCCCTTTCAGGGGTTTTAATAAATTATTTATGTGGTATTTCCGTATCGTCTGCGTTCTGTTATGGTCTCCACCGGTTAAAGATACGTGCTGACTTGCGAGGCGGGGCTTGAGGGGGTAGACTTGCCTCGTTTGTATCCTGATCACCTACTGGAGTGCCCCGTGGTCTTACTCGGTGGCAAATTATGGTATCGTCATCTTCACTGTCACTGTCGGCCGGGATGTCTGTGGGACCTACCACTGTCACTGTCGGCCGGGATGTCTGTGGGACCTACCACTGTCACTGTCGGTCGGGATGTCTGTGGGACCTACCACTGTCACTGTCGGCCGGGATGTCTGTGGGACCTACCACTGTCACTGTCGGCCGGGATGTCTGTGGGACCTACCACTGACCTTCGGACCAGTCAGCGAGCGGTGCCTCAGCCAGCAGGAGGTCCGTTCTGTTGTTCCTTCCTTCTAGCCCCCCGGAAAGTGGCAGTATTTTATACACATACTTGCCGAGCATGCATGCGGCGAAGAAATATAAGTCGGGTTGCTAGAAATCTTGGATCTTATTTCGCCCCAAAATTCGATTTCTGACATAGAAGACTCCGACTGATATAGGATGATCGTTTGCACGCTTGTCCGTGAATGTGGTCCCTTTTTGCTTCTTCATCTTTAATATTTTGTAAGGTGAGAAGGTGTGCCTCTAGTAGCCGGTAACGGGGCTGTCTCACCCAGTCGGTACTTGTCGCCACAGTATCCATAGGTCGATTTAGCCATTCATTCACAGGTAGTCGAGGTACTACCAAAAAGCAGAAAGTAAGGGGTGAACCCAAAGGGTGCATGATGAGTGTTGGTGTAGGCTTGTACCAGGTCCGGTAAGAACATAGGCCACTGTCGCTTGTTCTCAGGTGTCAGTGAGGGTAGCAGGTTGTTCAACGTTCTGTTGAATCGCTCACACTGTCCATTTCCTTGTGGGTGGTATGGAGTGGTGTGCGATTTTTTTAAAGTGATATAAGTCACACAGTTCAGCTATTAGCCAGGATTCGAAGGACTGACCTTGATCACTGTTGATTCTCGTTGGGACTCCAAACTTTTGGAACCATTCGCGGACTAGTACGTTGGCCACGGTTACCGCTTCCTGGTTCCGGGTTGGTACTGCTTGGGTAAATTTGGTAAATACATCTGTCATAATTAACACATCCTCCCTGCCATCGCTGGCATTGCTCTAGTTTCGTGAAGTCGATTGCTACGACCTCAAACAGATAGCTTGCGATGATCGGAGTGAATGTCTTGTGCTGCGTGCACGGAAGTCATCCCATTTTGCAGTGGCCGCACCAAGAGATGTATTCCTTCACCTGTGCATACATCCCCGGCCAGTATACCCGAGGTCAAAGAGGACCTATTGTGCGGTTCAGGCCTTGATGACCCATGTTGTCGTGTAGTGAGAACAACAGTTTTGGATTCAGACAAGACGGTAACAACAGTTGTTCGCACGTATCTTGGGCAGAGTCGACAATTACACAAAATACCATTACGGATTGACAGTCCGGTCATGTTGTTTGTTTAAAACTCACTTGTCCGATTTGGTCGGGGCTTGGCTGGCCATGACTCTAATAGTGGGTCTATGTCCTTGTCCTTTCGTTGGAGCTGAACCAGCTCACTTCTTGTTAATCGCGGCAGAAGCGTACTTCTCTTACTGAGTTGGCGGCTGGATCTTCGGCTGTAGGCAACCGGTCATGGTGAGGGGGAGGGTCGGCCGACTGGGAGTTGGTGTCGGATAGCCCACCTCCCAACCTCTGGCAATAGACCTCCTGTGCCATTGCGATAGCTGCGGGAACCGCAGTGTCCCATGAAATGTCTACTGGAATCCGGGAGAGGGCGTCCGCTGGATTCAGTTGACCTGGCTTGTATTGAACATCAAAATAAAAATTGTGCCAACTGCGCTGTCCAGCGTTGTTCCAAGTCTCCAAGTGTGGTGGTCCGGAAATATACTAGAGGGTTGTTGTCAGTGTACACTGTGACGGAATGTCTCATTGATTTCCCATTTCATAGCGAGTTACTCCAATTTTAAGCTACTGTATGAGGTCCGATTCTTTTTCAGTAGGTCGTAGGCGCGACTGGCATAGGTGATTATGCGTCTCTCACCATCTTGTTCCTGTGATAGAGTTCCACTTAGTCCCTCTTGACTGGCATTCCCCTGTTCCCTTGTCCCATCTGGCCGCACTTAAAATCGTCGCTCATTGACTACTACCAATGACGTCTTGGCCGCGGTCGCTGGTAGTTAAAATTTAGCTTTATGAAGTTTTAGTGATAGGAATACGACGCAAACCGAACAAGAATTTATTTATAAGTAATAGAAAGTCATAATGATGTTTGATAAAGAAATTTAATAAACATGAACATGTAGCAAATCGTTTTTTTTTACAGTGAATTAGTGAACAGACAGAAGCGGAGCAATTATTTGTGGCTCTGTCGCCGATCTTCGTAAAGTTGTCAAATCATTGATAAAAGTTGGCACTTCTGACATCACTTTATCGAATATTGTCAGAGACCTAGGATTTATAGTGTCAGTAAACTTACAATGTACTCCCATATTGGTTCGGTCGTCAAATCTTATTTATGTCATCTTCCTTCCGTGGGTCAGTTGCGTCCTCAACCGAATAAGATCAAATCAAATGCCATAGCGCAGTCTTTAATACAATACAGTCTTTAATATTTGAGTCCACGAATTTCAATTGGATAATATTATTATTAGATTACGTCATAGAATGAGAGCTTTGGATTATTTATTTGGAAAGCGCGACTTGATTGTTTGAAGAGATCACGTGGTAAGTCTTAGGGCTAAGGCCTGGAGAGATGGGTACGACACGGTGCAGAGAAATATTTATCTGTTAATAATTGGGTTGTTATTACAAAATTATTTTGTAAAATAAAAAAGGTAACAAATGATTTTTAAAAACAACATTTTTATAAGTGGACTAAAAGAATAAAATAATTTAAAACCTATAGGTTCAAGTACATTGATTTAATATGACTAAAACGTAGGGTGAGTTTGGTATAAAATTAAAGATTTATAATTTAGAAGACAAAAGAGAGATCTATAAGTGAGAGAATGTGTGAACTGCTTATGTAAAACCTCATAAGCGCCAACCCCACGTTTTAGTCATAATCAAAGGACTTGAACGTATAAATTTTAAATTTCTTTCTTCTTTTTAGTTCACTTATAAAAACGTGGTTTTTTTAAATCTTTTTTTTACCTTTATTTATTTAATTCTTTTTATTCCTCTAATAAAAATTGGTTTTTAAAAATCTTTATTTACCTCTATTTATTTTACCAAACACCTCATCAGCACCAGCCCAACGTTTTACTAACACGGCGATGAGGTCATGGGGTGAACTCGGCACGTGAAATCTAACAACGTTAGACCAGACGGATACTAAACTACAAAATGCATTAATTTAATTACGGTACTTTCGATCGATCTGAAATTTTGATACAATGTATTTTCATCTAAGATCTATCTGTGTTAAAATTTTGAGCTCTCTGGGACCAACAAAAATGGTTTAATTTTATGTTGGCAAATTTGAAAAATTGCGGACAGACACGAACGCAAGTTAATAAAAACGTAGTAATAAATAAATAGAGGCAAAAAAGATTTTTAAAAACCACGTTTTTATAAGTGTACTAAAAATAACAAAATAATTTAAAACTAATAAGTTCATATAATATGGCTAAAAACGTTATGCGGGCGCTTAAGAGGTTTTACATATGCAGTTCACTCATTCTCTCACTTATAGATATCTTTTTTGCTTCTTAATTATAAATCTTTATTTTTTTATACCAAACACCTGCCCCACGTTTTTAGTCATATTATATGAGAGTACTTGAACGTATTAGTTTTAAATTATTTTCTTCTTTTTAGTACACTTATAAAAACGTGGTTTTTAAAAATATTTTTTTACCTCTATTTATTTCATTCTTTTTAGTCCACTTACAAAAACGTGGTTTTAAAAAATATTTTTGAACTCAATTTTTTTTAATACCAAACACCTCATAAGCGCCCGCCCAACGTTTTAAAAACACGGTGATGTGGTCACGGGGTGAACTCACGGATGTCAACAAAAGAAGACTGTACAGATGCTTATATTGGATACATTAAAAGTTCAATAATTTAATAACGGTACATTCGATCGATCTGAAATTTTGATACAATAAATTGTCATCCAAGATCTATCTGTGGTCAAATTTTGAGATCTCTAGGACCATCAGAAGCGACCATTCGAAGTGGTTTAATTTTACGTTGGCAGATTTGAAAAATTGTGGACAGACAAACAAATCCACAGGAACGAAAGAGAGTTAATAAAACGTGGTAAAATAAAACGTGGTTAAAATGCAATTGTAAGAGAAATATAATCCATTCAATGGATTTATTAAATATTTTTCTTGTTGATGTCCTTTATCACAAGTTTTTTTACAATGATGAAATTATTATTACTTAATATTTCTGTAAGCAAGATTAATACGGTTACATAAATTTCTGATCTTTAGTTAAAATGTAAAATACATTTAATTTGGCAGTGTTTTTTAATTGTTATAGTGTGTTAAACAACAAGCAATATAAAACAAAATCTTTTTTCAAACAGAGCAGCACAGTTGCTGAGTATTTTGGGCTTGAAAGTTGAAGGCTGTAACTCAGTTGACTGCCTAGACCTGCAAGTATAGTGTTTCTGTGTCCATTAACAACAGATGCATGTCATTTTAATAATGATGTCCTGTAACAACAGATTCGTGTCATTTTAATAATGATGTCCAGTAACAACAGATACATGTCATTTTAATAATGATGTCCAGTAACAACAGAAACATGCCATTTTAATAATGATGTCCAGTAACAACAGATACATGTCACTTTAATGATCATGTCCAGTAACAACTGATTCATGTCATTTTAATAATGATTTCCAGTAACAACAGATACATGTCATTTTAATAATGATGTCCAGTAACAACAGTTACATGTCATTTTAATGATCATGTCAAGTGACAACATATACATGTCATTTTAATGATATTGTCCAGTAACAACAGATACATGTCATTTTAATGATCATGTCCAGTAACAACAGATACATGTCATTTTCATGATCATGTCCAGTAACCACAGATACATGTCATTTTAATAATGATGTCCTGTAACAACAGATACGTGTCATTTTACTGATGATGTCTGTAACAACAGATACATGTCATTTTAATGATCATGTCCAGTAACAACTGATTCATGTCATTTTAATAATGATGTCCTGTAACAACAGATACATGTCATTTTAAAAATGATGTCCAGTAACAACAGATTCATATCTTTTTAATGATCATGTCCAGTAACAACAGATACATGTCATTTTAATGATCATATCTGTGAGAGACTTGTTGTTTTGTTTACATTGTATGAGAATGCAATGACTTGGCCTAGTATGAAACACGTGGTATGAGAGGTGAACTGTAAGCGTGCTGGTCAAGGACTGAGAGAGAATAGCTGGCTATAAATGTACGGTTCAAGAGGCAACCGGGGTTGATTGCATACGAGCTGCTTAGGTAGTTGATTGTACAGTTGATCACAGTGAATAGTATATAGTGATTAAAGACAGTTGTTAACCAGACCACAGTGTGTTACAGACTTGTCTCTTGACCAGCCACAAGTTCTATTACATGGTGTCAGAAGTGTTGGACCACAAGACTATTTGAAGTAATAGCGCCATACCTATTACATGTTGTCAGATGGACCGACTCCACCCGCCACAACCACTGGAGCTAATTGGAAACATTGCTGCCAACTGGAAGAGATTTAAGCAGCCTTTCCAGATATACAAGATAGCCAGTGGACTCGACACAAAGAAGTGCAGAGCATGACAATGCTGCATGTTATAGGCCAGGAAGCGGTAGAAGTGTACAATACATTCCAATGGACTAGACAGGAATTTGAAGATTGTGACACAGATTTTCATTCATTGAAGTGCTTATTACGAAAATTCGAGAATTATAGTTTGCCAAGAAAGAATGTGACAGTCGAGAGACACGTGTTTTTCTCCAGAAAGCAAGGTGAGGAAGAAAGTTTCGATAATTTTATCACAGACTTTAAACTTACAGCAAAGTCTTGTGAATTTGAAAATTTAACAGAGTCGCTAATAAAGGACAGAGTTGTGGCATATGACTTATCTGTTATATGGAAATATAGAAAATAAAGTATTGACATGACAGCCAAGTGCAGACCTTTAAAACAATTAATAAACCCCCACCATAAAATTAATGAATATATTATTTAACAATTCAGAAAGTGGCACACATTTATACTCAATAATCTTTGTCTCAAAAAAATGGTATTGCATGAGTGTAATACCATTTTGTCTTAAAAAAAATGGTATTACACTCATGCAATACCATTTTTGAGACAAATATTATTGAGTATAAATGTGTGCCACTTCAGAAAGTGGCACACGTTTATACTCAATAATCTTTGTCTCAAAATGGTATTGCATGAGTGTAAGATAGGCCTTCATTAAAATACCATGTGTACTGAATCAATATTCTCAGAATTTACATTTGAAGCTTGAACCTCAGAAAGACGCTGAATAACTGCTCTCAATGCACTTGTCACTGCCCATTTAAAATCCTAATCTGAAGATTATTGCGTCCTACGCTTATCTATGGTTTGTGTTTAGTCCTGCATTTTTATTAGAGATTTAAATGTTGAAATAGTTTTGGTTTTCCTGGATTCTTCAGGCAACCCCTTTCCACGCCCGAATTCCGGACGGGAAGAAGGAAAACTTGTATGTGTTTGTTCTTGCATACGGAATAAGAAAGGTGTTTTTATCATTATGTCTATCTGAGGGTTGTATTAAGTTATCTTTGTGTTGTATTTCTAAATTAGAATTAAATGCTTTATGTATGATTACTACTTTGCTCTTGGTTCTTCTATCCTCTAGTGTTTCAAGGTTTAATGATTTAACTAATGGTGTTATTCTTGTCAGTTTCGAATATTCTCCAGTAATGAATCTGGCAGCTCTTTTTTGAATTTGTTCTAGTTTATCAATGTTTTCTTTGGTGGATGGGTCCCATACAGAAGATGCATATTCTAGTACAGGTCTCACCAAAGTGAGGTAGCATTTTAGTTTTATATCTCTATTACATTTGTTAAAGTTCTTTTTTATAAAGCCTAAGGTTTTGTTTGACAAGAAAGAGAATTCTTCAGTAACTGTATATTTCGGTAACAAGTTAGGCAGGAAATCAAGTAAATATACTTTAGTTAAAAAAATAACTTATACCTCTAGGCGAACTGGCTAAATAATAAAGATCTGTCCATAATTTCATCAGTGATGTTGATTCGGACAAAAAAGCTTCATTATGACTTACCCATCTTACACTGTTGGTAACTATTTCATTTATTAACTTTTAAAAACTGACGACCTTGTACGCATTATTAACGTCAGTCCATCTAAGTCAACACGTGTTAACAAACACAAGTAACACAAGCGAATGGAGAGGGTGCGGTTTTAGGAGGGGAGGGAGGAGAGGGGTAGACACAGAATATATAATTAACCAAATGTAGGCATATTTCAAAGTTAGTATCAAAGCATGGGTGTTTTTATTAACAACAAACACGGCCTCTTCCATCTCTATGCAGTCCATCCTTATTTTTGGCAGGGGAGTTTTGTTTTTCTTATATGATTTAATAAAAAAAACCAAAACCTTTTTGTGTATGCGATTTCTGTTTAATTTTCAGAGAAAAAAAAAGATGTATTAAAGTAGTAGTTTGCGAAGACCGTATTTTATTTCCCGATGACAGATATTTCTCTTTAGATTTATTTCACAGCATATTTTTTTTTAAATGTTCATTTGATAAATTGTTTTGCGAGCCACAAAGTAAACACAAAAAAGCCGCTTGCGAGCCGAAGTTTGGCCTTCGTTAATATAGATATTGATGACACACTTTCACGGGTACCCGGGCGGAATTTTACTACCCGGGTAATCACACGGCAACGGGTACTCGGGTCCCAGGTACCCGTTGACAGGCCTAATCCCTACAGAAGTTTGTAAGAAGTTTTACTGCAGCGATGTAAATTTTACTTGTTATCAATGAAATTCTTAAAAATATTATCTCTAAATCACACTCTTCCGTTTCAAACAAAAGACTCGCATTTCTTTACTCACAATCTCATCGCATGCCCTCATAAAATTTATAAATGAAAGAAAGCACATCCGTTACCAAAACATAAAAATTATTATGAAATGGACGGGAAATATATTTTTTGGTTCATTAAGTCTGAAGTGATGACTGACGACCATGTTTGATTTCTAATTGTTATGGCTCTAGTAAATATAATGTAACTGAAATTTAAAAGTGTGTGAGTCATATTTGGATTTAAAGTTTATACCAATGAACTGCGATTGAGCTTTCAAATAAAATGCTAGATAAACAAATTATTCGCTTACTTTAGACAAAAAGTTACTGTTTTATTAATGGACATAAATGAAGCTTTACATTTATTGCTTTACATTTATTGCTTTACATTTATTGCTTTACATTTATTGCTTTACATTTATTGCTTTACATTTATTGCTTTACATTTATTGCTTTACATTTATTGCTTTACATTTATTGCTTTACATTTATTGCTTTACATTTATTGCTTTACATTTATTGCTTTACATTTATTGCTTTACATTTATTGCTTTACATTTATTGCTTTACATTTATTGCTTTACATTTATTGCTTTACATTTATTGCTTTACATTTATTGTTTTCGTCACACAAATCGTTTGGGTATATTTTTATTTCATATATTGTTAAAGTTGACGAAACATAATTAAAACATACTTTTCAAAATATTTATGTCATTAAAAGATGTAGCCAATATCCACTTACTGAAAGACAGGTTCATCATTGTGAAATTAATATTTTATTAAGAAAATACAAAAAGTATTAATTACATTATGGTACTTATACGGGAAAAAAGATCAAGATTCATCAAGATGATAGGTAAACATCTTCAGAATTAGGGTTGATTATTTCTATTTAAATTTAGTGTTTTATCTTAAGGTGTACTACCACATAAAGCCTCTAGAGTAAACGCTACAGAAAGTAACGTTTATCACGTTCTTTCATTTTCTATTAGTCCTATAACAAAATGCCTACAGTATAGCCATGGCAGGTAGCGGAAAGAACGGTATAAAGTAGGTGCCTTTTGAAACAAACATTACGTTACTACAAAGTATATTTTAATGCAAAGTATGTTCCAATTATTTTTGTTCATATTGCATTTCCCGACAGAATAATTCGTCTTAAACACTATTCAATATCCAGAGTAATCACCGTACCACAATAATCCTATTACACAACAAGATCTAATTCTTTGAGAAAAGGGGCTGTCTTATTTGGCATTACCACGAAGTCATTCCATGTTGTTGGCCACGTAGCGGACACGAATGCAATGCATATTTTCATCTGCACAGTATCATCTATGTAAAAAAACTAACAAGTTCTTTACATGCTTTTTCATATTCCCGTTTCTTTATTTGGTACATTGTTTCTGTCTCTTAGTCGCATCCGTAGTCTCGAAGAAATTTCTCTCCCAAATCTCATTGTTTCTTTAAATAAAACATTTATATTTTATTTTAAAATTCACATCTCTTTGTCAAATTGTTGTCTGACTAATTTTTCATGTATAAAAATTTCTAGATCTTCATCATCCAGACCAATTTCAATGGCTTCATTTCTTAAGTCTTGTGATAATTTACTAAACTCCTTTATTAAAATATTTTTGTGGGGAAAATCTAAAAGTGCTACTAACAAAAAAAAGTAACATCTGCCAATTTGTATAGAGAAAGGGAATGTTATCAATACTCAATGACAGCGAATCGATGTCGATGCATCAATATAATGTATCTCTAAATATATGAATTAAAAAAATTTACTGTGTTTTTAATAGATCTACATCACATTTAGTACACACAAACTGTATGAATCCTTAAAGGTTCAAAATCCACTAGTAAAACTATAAATCTCTTTTCAACACACAATTACAATTGTATTAATGTCAAAACTTGAAAGATGTTTTCCCTGGCAAACCACAAATAACATATTTAAATATATGTGCAGAGGCGTAACTAGGTTTTTGGCGCCCTTGATTAATTTATTTTTGGCGCCCTTGATAAATTGACACGTTTCAGCTTTGCGATTTTTTCATTGTTTGAAAAGATAATTGAATTTTTCTTATTTTATTTATGACAATAATTATGTAGTCTGACAGTGACAGTCATACAACCTGAAGATAAAAATGCATAAGACAGGAACAATACTAATTTGCAGTTTATTATTTACTAAATAATACCAAATAAATTGGTGGATAACACGGTATATTGTTGCGTAAAAAATGACTACAGCAAAACTTGAAGTATCATGTATTATAAATAAAAACAATAGTGTCAATGTGTCATACTCATTATCTCATACATAACGATAGAAACTCACAATTCAAAGTAAATTTAAGTAACACTCCACCGATTCACTTCTATTTCGTAATTCAAAGGTTCAAAGCTTAACTTCTTGCTTTAACGTTTGCAAAATTAGTGATTATTTCATCAAAGTTTATTTGACTGGTAAGTTTACTTTCGGTGGAAAGAAGAGCTAGAGATGATGTCTATGTGCGTTGTAGACATGAAGTTGATCTCAAGTAATTTTTTATAATTTTTTGTTTTCTAAAACTCCTTTCAGCAGTGACTACTGTGGTTGGCATTGTACGAAATGTTTTCAGAGCTCATTCGATATTCGGGTACAATTCGGGTTCTTTGTTTTGCAATAGATAGTTCAATCATTTGGTGTTTAAAGCATTTTACTTCCATTATAAATTGCTCTTTATTTATTTCACTTTTTGAGTTAGGGAAACTGGTGTAACAGGCGCAGATTAATCAAGGACAATGTTGATATTGAGAGGAGGTTGGGGAATGCCATAGCGGCTAGAAGGCTTGACAGGAACGAGAGGCGGTGTCGGATGTTTAGCCTTCTAACCTATATAGTTGAAAACCAATCTGGCTTTTTCTCCTGTAGAAATTGGTCGAGCTCTCTTCACAATTCTAAAAATTTTGAGAGTTCTTTGCCTCGAGCCTCGAGACAACCAATACACGTCATCATGCAGTATGAGGTTTTTGTGTTTCGCACCCATTTCGTCAAATAATGCAGCAAATAATCTGGAAGTTAAAGCATTTACCGTGACATGGTTCACAGCTTTTACAAATTCGCTGACCACGTTGTTTAGTTCTGTTGACATTTGCTTGGTGGCTAAACTTTAACGGTTAATAAAGCAGTGGGTTAACTTGCAATCTGGTGCTAATTTCTTAATCTTGTTTACATCTCCGGAACGCCGCCCAGTCATGGTCGCAGCACCATGCGTACACACACCAACACAATATTTAAATTCTGACATTTGCCAGCACTGTTATCGTGAATGGCCTTGAATATTTCAGAACTAGTTGTATTTTTTTAAAAATGAAGTAGAAAAGAAATACTCTTGATTCAGGTCATCCTGTATTGATATCGAATTATACCATCTGAATTGCCAAATTGACTGACGCGCATCCCCCAAGAGAGCCGGCGGTGAGATCACAGTCGCTTTGATGTAACCATCAAGCCACGTGGGGTGAAAATTTGATACATACTCTTTTTAGTTCTCAAATTTAAGGAAAAATTAAGGATTATAGTTTGATTTTTTTTTCTAGATATCTTCCGGTCCATAAGCCGCCGGTCCGCGGACCACCACTTTGAGAAACACTGTATTAGCCAGTATGGCTGTTCCTCCCACCCCTTCTCAATATGAACATTGTCCTTGATGAATCGGCGGCGCCTATTACGCTATTTTCCCTAACTCAGAAGTCGATTTGTTTTCGTGTCCTTTTGAGTTCGACTTAGAGAGGTCCGACTGTATTTATTTAAATGCAAATTAAAAAATTGTGAGATTTAGTGGCGCCCTTTTGAGCTGGTGCCCTTGGCAACTGCCCCGATGCCAACCCATTGTTACGCCACTGTATATGTGCTATGGCAATCTCCAATAGGAATATTAAACTATGTATGTAATAACAATCTACAACTAACATATTGAAACATTTGTGCTATAGCAATCAGAAAGTAACATTAAAATTTATTTTCTATAGCAATACAAAACTAACATATTTAACTCTTTTAAAGTACCATTCCAAACTAACATGTTCAGATATATGTACCAAAGCAATCTACAACAAATATATTAAAATGTATATTAGTTATAGTTTATATTCATTGGGAGTATTCTTAAAAATGACAAGTATTTTTTTTTACTTTTTTTCAGACCGTGTCAGATTTTACACGTTAAGTTTGTTTTCATATATGATTAAATGTTAGGAAAAATTTCGTCCCAATGAAGAAAAATTCTAACTTGAGAAAACTTTTTTTTAAAATGAATGTTACAAGCGCTTATGAACATTAAAATAAGTTCTAAAAATAAAAATTATTATTTTTTAAATGCACCTAAAAGACACACCAATTCATTAAAATTACCATGAAGATAAGCAATTATATTATCAAGTAAGTATAAAATAATTATCCCTCTAGAGCAGTGGCGTAGCGAGGGGGGTCAGGGGGGACATATGTCCCCGGGCGCCACTTTAGGGGGCGCCAAAATGAGTATTAAAACTCATTATTTAATTGTGTTTTGATGTAATTAATGTATCCCAAATACGTTTGCAAGTTTGCATTTTGGAGCTGCGAAAATATATTCTTCAATAACCAGTTGGCAAGCATGATTTTGGCGCCCCCATTGAGCGTTAAGGGGCGCCATTCTACTCATAAATAAATGACACATCCACAATGTAGGATTGCTAATGGCGATTAAAAAAAACTGGTAGAGACTGGGAGTGAGAGTAGGGGAGCAGTAAGAGACAAATGCAATTTTATTAATAGAACAGACAGAGACGACACTAAAGCAATCAAAATGACCAAGACAAGAAAAAGGAGTCGCTTAAAGCAGTAGTTCTCAACCTGTGGTCCGTGGACCACTAGTTGTCCGCGAAGATGTGCCAGGTAGTCCGCGTGTAAAGCATGATCATTTGAACCATAGCTTATGAGTTGCCGTTCTGGCTTACTTGGCTGAAACTTTTGAAGAACTCAATAAACTTAATTCAACTCGACAAGGAAAGCAGACATATTATATTACTCTCAGTGACAAAGTGTCTGTTTTTACGAAAAAGCTTGATCTTTGTAAAATAAGATTATTTCAAGGTAACTTTGAGATGTTTGATCAATTATACGAAATCACAGAGAAACCAGAAAATGTTGAAATAAATAAACAACTGTTGACAAATTTGATTTCTGGTCATATTCGATCAATGCAGGGCCAATATTAATTCTACTCTGGTGATTTTTAAAGTTCGGTGGTTTTTCGTGGGTTTCCAGTCCTAATCTCGTCAAATACAATTACCAACATCGTAATTAAACCAATTCATTGAACTGACTAGTGATACCACTTTGAATATTTTGCATCAGAAAGTGGGCTTAATGAAATTTTAGAGTACTCCGAACTGTGTCAGATAGCTTTTAAAATACTTTTAGACTTTGCAACTTTGTGAAAATGGATTTTCTGCATTGCTTAAAAAAAATCGTTCGTACTAAATAAACTAATATAGCAGTCTTTTTAATACAAAACTACTGTTTATGACTTAAATTTTGTTTATAGTTAGCACGGAGAATTAAATAGAAAGACTATGAGAGACTAATATAAATTAAATTTGTTCTTTACAAAAGAAAGCCATTATAATACTGTTTTTGGAGCACGCAAAACGTAGCATATTAGTATAATTTTACTAACTAACATGTATACTACTTATTGCTAACAATAATCTTCTGTATAGAAGGAGCGTGTGCAACAGATAAGATATACACAGTATAATTATATTTAACTTTCCAGCTCGGCAGTAGCACAATTTTTAGTAGTGGTCCGAAGCTAAGACACACATTTTTCAAGTGGTCATTGAATCTCAAAAGGTTGAGAACCACTGGCTTACAGAAGGTCTCAAGAGACTGTGTCGGTATGTCAAAGCAAGTTGGATTCCTTTTATATGAAACATCAGACATCGCCTCTCTTTCATGTCTCTCTGTGATCAAACTTGATCAGTATGATCCACTGTTAGAAAAGCACTTACAAGATTCCCGAGAAAATCCAGGGTCAGTATCATATTTATACAGGAAATCCATCCACCTACTTTCATCGACTGTAAGAAATCAGCTGTTGAGTGAAATCAGAAAAAACATGTACTACGGTATCTTACTTGACTCAACACCCGATCTAAGACACCGGGAATAGCTTTCTCAAGTCATCAGATTTGTGGATGTGGGTTTTCAAACTAAAAAATAAACCATCAAAGAATCATTTTTAGGTTTTATCCAGATACATTCCAAAGACGCAGCAAACATTGAAAGAGTTATCGTGGAGAAACTAGAATCTAATAACATACCTCTAGCCGACTATCGGTCACAATGTTATGACAATGCTGCTGTAATGACTGGGCATATATCCGGCCTTCAACTTCGAATATGTGCCAGAAATCACAGAGCATTGTTCATCAACTGTGATAACCACAGCTTAAACATAGCAGGAATACACTCAGCTAAACAGGATCCAGTTGTTATCACGTTTTTTGGAACAGTTGAAAGTATAAAAAATTTTTTATCTCGTTTAACAACTAGTTTGGAAAAATTAAAAAGAGTTGTGCCAATCACAATGAAGAGGAAGTCTGAAAAACGTTGGAGTGCACGATCAGAAGCTGTTAAAGCAATTTATGAAGGACTAGATTTCACTAGATGAACTGGTAGTGCTGTTGGAAAAATTATCAAAACATACAAATATGACGCCTTACACCAGAAGTGATGCAGAAACTTTGCTGGCAGGTATATTAAACTTTAAATTCCTAGTTTTGTTAAATTTCTGGAACATCATAATTGGGAAAATTGATCACGTCCAGAAACGGTTGCAGAATCCTATTGTGAATTTCAAGGAAGCAACATCTGATCTTGAATCGCTTGAGCAAGAAATTGTCAACATTCGTGATAATTTGAGCCAGGTTGCGGTAGATAATGGAAAGGAAGATGCACAACTTTGGGGAATCGAGGTTGACAGAAGGATTAGACGACATCGGAGGATGCCTGGAGAATTAACAAGAGATACAAGACTTTCTGCAGAAGAAGAAAAAATGAGCCCCTAGAACAGTGGTTCCTAACCTTTTGGGGTCCATGCACCCCTTCAGATGCCCAAAAAAGTTCATGCACCCCCCCTCGTGAAACTTGCAGAAAATGCATAATAAACTATGCTTATTTTAGGAACACAACAGTTTCGACCATAGGCAACAGGGAATTTAGTGAGAGATCTGCTGCTTCTTATGATCAATCAGTGATTTAAATCTGGGGACTGTTTTGGACAAAGCAACTCTCATGTCATCCTCTGCATTCAACTTATTCCTTTCCTTAGTTTTAATCGTCAAAGGTGTGGAGAATCCTGCTTCACAGGGATAGGTTGTGGCAAATGGAAGGAGAGTTAGTGCTGCCCTCTTGGCTAGTTGTGGGTAGGAATTTAGCTGGGCGCACCAAAATTCAATCAAGGTATTGCAATTGAAGGCACTCCTCAGTACTTCTCTGGTTCTCAAATCAATCAGGTCATCTTTAGCAAAGTCACTGTCATCAATGTTTTCCAAGTCACAGAGAAAAGGATTGCGAATACAAAGGTCTTTCCTAACAATTTCTTGACAGAAATACCCATCAAAGGGCCTTTGCAATGTTGAAAGGTGCTCTGAAATTTCCCCTTTGATGTTTTTCAGGCAGGGATCACTCAGTGCTTCCTTCTGCCCCAGATATTACAACTTCATCCAAGAGTGGAGAGATGGCCAAGTTGGACTTTTCTAGTCGTAGTTGGAATAGTGGCACTTTGTTAAGGAACGTTTGCAATCTCTCAGTAGCATCCATTACAGTCACAGCAGGTCCTTGGAGATATGTGTTCAACTCATTAAAGATGGTGAAGATGTCAGCCAGGTATGCCAACTAATGAATTAAATTTGGACAGTCAAACTTGTCAGCAAGGTCACTCTCTTTTTCTTGCAAGAAAATGGCAAGCTCCAGTCTCAGTTCTACTAACCCAGAAAGTATCCGTCCCCTGGACAACCAGCGCACCTCAGTGTGGTAGAGCAGAACTTCATGCTCAGAGCCCACCTCCTGACAGAACAATTTGAAGAGGCGGTGGTTCAAGGCATGTGAGCGGATAAAATTTACAACTTTGACTACAGTAGAAAGAACTGACTTCAAGGTTGGAGGTAGAGTTTTGCATGAAAGGGCCTGACGATGAAAGAACAGTGTGTAGTGACAATATCTGGAACTTCTTTCTTTACCAGTGCTGAAAATCCTGACTTATTACCTAGCATGGAGGGAGCACCACCTGTGCAAATTGAAGAAATTCTTGAAGTCCAGTCAAACTGGTTTTCAGTGAAGAATGCCCTGACTAGTTGCAGCACATCAGCAGCTTTGGTAGTAGCTAGGAGTGGCTTACAAAAGAGAAATTCCTACTTCAGCAATCCCCCGAGAACATATCTCAGAAATATAAGAATCTGACTGCATTGTGCTACATCAGTGGGTTCACCCAGCTGCATGCTAAATGGAAAAGTACTGCTTCTAATGTCGCACAAGACTTGATCCAGAATGTCTGCAGCCATGTCACTAA
The DNA here is from genome assembly GCA_944989445.1 of Ampullaceana balthica. Lineage (NCBI taxonomy): Eukaryota > Metazoa > Mollusca > Gastropoda > Lymnaeidae > Ampullaceana > Ampullaceana balthica. Next base: position 1,553,481 of record CALYLW010000025.1, read on the forward strand.
TCCTGGAATGAATAGTGTCATTGGACAAATGAACTTTCTCAACCTGCTTCCTCAACTGGTGACCACACATCAGTTCCACCATCCCCAAAGCACAAGGCTTCACCAAAGTTCTCCAATGGTGTGGGGCTTCTTGTTCTTTGCAATAAGATATGAAACCTTGAATGATGCCTCCAGTGCAGGTTTCTGTGACAAAGAAAATCCAAGCTTGGGCAAGGTACCCGAGGTTAAGAAGTGAGCTCTCTTCTGCATGTAGACCTCAACACTGTCCTTGGAATTGGATGGATGGACTTTCTCCAAGTGCTCTCGGAGTCTAACAGGCTTCATGTTGTCATTGTACAGGATTTTTCCACAGAGGAAGCACTGAGGTTTTTGTGTTCCATCTCTCTCTCTTTAAAAAAATAATAATTTATTAACGATTTTGAGGGGGTGATGACAATCGGAAAGTCGTACCGGAATTGGATGCTCAACTCAAGATTTTAGGTTTCAATGACGAATAATGGCTTACAATTAACGTTTTTAAGACATTTGCAGCGTACCGAGCAATAAAAGTGAAGGAAAAAATCCCAACGTTTACATCCGCTCAAAACAGTTAGAGGGTCACCGGAAGACATATATCTGACGTATTTGATGACAAAATAAAATTATTTTTAGAAAACTGTGACGTAAAACACGACATTACGAGGAACACGTAGAGCGAACCGTTCAATTTGCAAAAATGTTTTTCGCAAATTTTCAACATGCGCCGAACGATGCGCGAACGAAAAAAAAAGGTTGTAAATGGGTGCCCTTTAAAGCGGCATGCCTTGCTTATGGTTTACATTTTTAGATTATCAGTTTTTCTTTCTTTTGTTTTCCCTTCTTCTTTTTTCCCTCTTTTTCTTTTTTTTCTCTGAATGGTTCATGCACCCCCTGGAACCTGCTCATGCACCCCTTGGAGGTGCATGCACCACTGGTTAGGAACCCCTGCCCTAGAACCATTCGATCCGACAAGGAGCGCCGATTCTGTGTCATGTCCCCAGGCGCACATGACCGTAGCTACGCCACTGTTCTAGAGAATTATTATTTAGATATTGATACCAAATTTTTTATACTTAGGTTTCACCCAACTAAACATGCCCCAACATCAATAACATTTTAGTTTATATAATAAAATAAAATAAAAAGGTGCTTGGTTAAGTTTAAAACCGTATTATATGTTCAGCTTTCTTATTCATATATTTCAGTTTATGTTTATCATTTAGAAAATAATAATAAACTTTCCAAACAATTCCTTCAAAAACTGCCCGTATCAATGCAATCTTTACTTAAATCTACCCCAATCTTTTTTCCCTAATAATTAACATTAATTTTAGCAGAATTTTCGAGAATCCTTTGAAGAGTAGATGACAGAAATCATACATTATTTTGCTCACGGGGACAGAAAAGTCAAAGGTTGTTTATTTGTCGCTGCCTCTCGTCAAATTCCTTTGTGACATTAAGCTCATCATACGACTGGGATATTACCGAGGTGATTATTGCGGTAGTTAAATGTGGTCCAGTGAGAGATCAACACAGCAGCTGGGTTATCTGCTGATAAAGCTACAGTCATTAGAGAATGACGTGTTTACTATATAGGCAGGGCAACTGTGATATGTCTTTTAAGATCGCTGTATGCTCCTCATTGTTGTGTTGGTACTGAGTAGAATATCGCTGTTTGCTCATCTTTGTTGTGTTGGCAATGAGTAGAATATCAGTAAGTGCATCTCAAGTTTTATATCCAGATTTATTTTATGGTTAATATATAATAAATAATGATTAGGGCGGACCTCAATCCCCTTAGATATCTCAGCTCATCTCCTCTCATCTCATCTCATCTCATCTCAGCTCATCTCCTCTCCTCTCATCTCATCTCATCTCATCTCAGCTCATCTCATCTCTTCTCATCTCAGCTCATCTCCTCTCATCTCATCTCATCTCAGCTCATCTGTTCTCATCTCAGCTCATCTAATCTCATCTCAGCTCATCTCAGCTCATCTCATCTCAGCTCATCTCATCTCATCTCAGCTCATCTCATCTCATCTTATCTCATCTCAGCTCATCTCATCTCAGCTCATATCATCTCATCTCAGCTCATCTCAGCTCATCTCAGCTCATATCATCTCATCTCAGCTCATCTCAGCTCATCTCATCTCAGCTCATCTCATCTCAGCTCATCTCAGCTCATCTCTTCTCATCTCAGCTCAGCTCAGCTCATCTCAGCTCATCTCATCTCATCTCAGCTCATCTCAGATCATCTCAGATCATCTCATCTCAGCTCATCTCATCGCAGCTCATCTCATCTCAGCTCATCTCAGTTCATCTCAGCTCATCTCAGCTCATCTCATCTCATCAGAGCTCATTTCATCTCAGCTCATCTCATCTCAGCTCATCTCAGCTCAGCTCATCTCATCTCAGCTCATCTCAGCTCAGCTCATCTCATCTCATGTCAGCTCAGATCAGCTTATCTCATCTCTTCTCATCCTGTCTCATCATATCATCTATCGAGGTGCCTTATGCGGCTAAGTATGCGAAACGGATTGCATGGTGAACAGTCTGGGTAGGGATTAGGAATTAATAAGGCAACAAGAGAAAATTAAGATATGCGGACCTACGAAAGTGCGGGGCTCATAGGTTGCAGTGGCTTAAGACCAGCCTTGTATCAACGTATTACAGAAAAAAACAAGTTTTACTTAATCAATCTTTCTGTTGGATTTAATTAAGTAGGATCAGATGAAGTTTATTGACAATCAGTCAGATAATGATAAAATTGGCGATATTCAGTAATTAAACAACCCAGTAAGAACAAAGTTTTTGAATACAAATCCCTTCTTATATGAGACATAACTAAAAGTATTGATTATGTTCAATATAATCTGAGACCTGTACTAGAATATGCATCTTCTGTATGGGACCCATCCACCAAAGAAAACATTGATAAACTAGAACAAATTCAAAAAAGAGCTGCCAGATTCATTACTGGAGAATATTCGAAACTGACAAGAATAACACCATTAGTTAAATCATTAAACCTTGAAACATTAGAGGATAGAAGAACCAAGAGCAAAGTAGTAATCATACTACATAAAGCAATTAATTCTAATTTAGAAATACAACACAAAGATAACTTAATACAACCCTCAGATAGACATAAGGATAAAAACACCTTTCTTATTCCGTATGCAAGAAAAATCACATACAAGTTTTCCTTCTTCCCGTCCGGAATTCGGGCGTGGAATGGGTTGCCTGAAGAATCCAGGAAAACCAACACTTTATCAACATTTAAATCTCTAATAAAAATGCAGGACTAAACACAAACCATAGATAAGCGTAGGACGCAATAATCTTCTGTATAGAAGGAGCGTCTGTAAACAGATAAGATAAGATAAGATAATAGTCATCGCGCGACAAACATTTGCAGACTGAACGCGACTTAACTCCCTTGCTGTAACCCCTGCAACACGAATGTAAACAATAGCAGACGGATACATTGAGTTAGATAGAGATAAACTAAAATGCATTGATGTAATTACGGTAGATTCGATCGATCTGAAATTTTTATGCAATGCATTGTTAGGTGACACCTGTCTATGTGCAAAATTTCAGCTCGATAGCATCACGGAAAGTGGGTCATTGTTTTACTTTTTTCCGCCCCACCGCAACCGACAGAGATGACGACAAGATTTCGAAGTTAATATAAGGGATTTAAAAAGAAACTGATGACATTTAAAATATAATGTCGAATTAAATATTTGTGAAAAGAACATTTCAGTATCAAAGCTTTTTCCAGCAGATTACAACATGAAATCATTTGTCGCACGTGTTGCCTTGATCGTCTGCTGTGTCAATGTTGTCTTTGGAGGATGGAAACCGACTGGACGGGTCTGTAAGATCAATGGACAAGTGAGTTGTTTAATGTTGTTTACTGTGTTTGTTGGATGAGTTGATGACTGTTTGTTACTGTGAAAGAGAAGTGGGTTGTATACTATTTGGTAATCTGCACCTCTGAGAATTTTGTAAGCATACTTGAAGTATATCTGCTACGTTAGCTTTTCTGTGGAGAAAATAGTATACTTCATATTTGTGTGTTGTTTTTTTTTAATGAAATAACTATCTCGATTATGGGTTTGATAAATGTTTCTAAATTGTAGGTTTCTGTTCATATAAGCATATAAGTGGCTACTCCTGTAAGTTCCATTTTTTTTAGATTTGATTAAGGACCATAAGTTTCTATTTATATCATTAGAAATTAAATTGTTTATATATTCATTTTGGAGGTTTCGACTAAGTTTTTGTGTCAAATGTTTAATCTTTTTCAGTATTTTTTGTGTATCCTGTTTAAATTGGTAGCCTTAAATTTCTTAAATAAGTTCTCTTTTTGTTTGCATAGCTTTTTAAATTTAGAATTGAACCAGCATTCATTAATTTTATTTGATGTTAGTTTTGTTGGAACATTCTCATCCATTACAGTTTTTATATTTATTTTTTTATATCTTTCCAAATTTCTTCTACTGGGCTATTTGTGTTAAATTTATTTAGGAAATTTTGTTGGAAGTTATCCGCTGATTGGTGTAGTTTATTTAATTACATTTATTCCAAAGATAGATTATTCTTCTAGGTATCTTATTTATTTTAGTTTTTATTGTAATGGTTACCATAACAATATCATGGTCGGACAGTCCAGGAATTATTTCGCATTTTTTCACTAGCCCTGGTCTATTTGTTAAGAATAAATATAGTGTTTTATTTTTCTTGTTGCTTTTTTTACTACCTGTTCTAGGTTTAGGATGTTTATAGTGTCTACAAAGTGTTCATTAATATCTTTATTAGCTTGATGGTTATTAATTGTATAGTTTTTCCAATTTATTTATCCGAAAGATTAAAGTCCCCAATAATCCAAAGTTATGTATTATATCTATTATATCTAAAAGCTTTGAGAAACTTATAGGGACTACTTTTAAAACTATATGTTGTAATTTGTAAGGAAATGTTTCTTTTGTGTTTACAAAACGTGTGCCATGACCTGCTACCAGAGCTTTGCTGACGGTGAGTCTGTGGGAAGAGTTATTGATGGCTGTAACAATTGTAGTTGTTTGACCCTTTGGTTCACCTGTACAGATATGGCTTGTCCGTGGTACACCCCACTAGATTGTCAGATATAAGAGCAGGTAAGGATATTTAATTAAAATGAATTTCTTTATCAATTTTGAATTTCTTAGAGATGAAGTTATATTATATTTATTGAATCTAATGACTTCAAAACAAAAAAAAACTTAGAGTCTATCAATAGTATACACAATTGTCACATATCAGTTTTTTACCTACAGTTTTTCATATGATAAGATCATAAGTGTCTTAGCCGTCTGGTCTTTGCTTCGTCTGTGTCTGATTTGGCGAATTTTTTTAAATTTTATTTTTAAATGTTTTCCCATTTCTCTGCATTAATTATGAATACGTTAGGTAATATTTTACTTATTTTTTTTTAAAAATCTCTGAATGTTCTTGACATTTAATTAGGCACAGTCGATTTTCGATTGTATTTCTTGCGTTGCTGACAAATTTGAAGAATCAATTGCGTTAACACCATCTAAGTGCCACCAGCGGCGTGACTAGGGGGCGGGACGCCCTGGATGACACCATCAGGGGTGTTGGTGACACAAAGATCTAAAAATTTTACTGTATACGATTTTATGTCCAAAAAAAAAGAGACGACAAATTTTTTTTTAACCAAGAAAAAAATTACGAAATACAATGAAATACGTTAAACGCGAAAACTCATTAATAAAAAATATCAGTTAACATAAGAGGGATCGGACCGCACCGGGTGACACGATATCAAGGGTTGACACCAAAAAGTACAATTCTGCATGTTACCGTTATTTGATACTGGAAGAATCGGAGGAGGTCGACGGGGTAAGTCTTGAGGGGGTGACACCATGAGCTACCGTACTGGATGACACCAACACAAGGGTTGACAACAAAGTGTAAAAGTCTATATGTTCCCGTTATTTGTTTGGCACTGGACGACTTGGAGGAGTTCTATCGGAGGGGTGGGCAAACTTTTTCTACGGTTGCCGCATTGACAACTTATTATTGTAGGGACCCGCATATATATTTTGTATACTTCAATAACGATTTACAAAGTATAAAAATACGAATAAATAAGAACCATGCATTATTAATTTTATTTCGCATTCACACTCTATTACACATGCACATTAAATTTTAAAATAACCAAATAGTGACAAAAGTTTGGCAGAAAATTTATTCAAAGTGTGGAAAATGCCGCTGCTACCAAACATCCATAAAACTCTGGCAGAAGAACTGATTTTTACTTCTTCAGGTTATAATCTGCTTGTAGGTCAAGCAGCTCTAACTGTATATCCTCTGGGCAGAATAAGCTTCTGCACTAAATGGCGAACTGAGGATAGTGAAGAGTGGTTCCAGATTATTGAAGCCTTGGAACCTCCTTTCAAATTCCATAGCCAAGGTAATCAACTGAGCCTTGTAGTTGTCAACCATTTTACCAGAAATGGTTTTCTTTTTCAGCAAAGGGAAATGGCACAACCTGTTTTCACCTAATTGCCTAGAGAGCAGGGACAGCTTTTCCTGAAATGATTTAACATGCACATACATTTCATATGCAAACAAGCTCTTGCCCTGAAGATTGGCATTCAGTTCATTCAACTTTTCCATAATGTCAATAGCAAACATGAATTCTGACTTCCACTCTTCATTAATAATGTTAGTAACAAAGTCACACACAAAACAATTCATCTTCAGGAACATAACTATTTCTTCCTTGAGATCGAACACTCCAGTCAATATCTAGCACTGGCTTAGCCAGCGGACACTGCTATGGTACATAATATTATAATATTCAGTTTCCAAATCTTCAAACAGTGACTTGAACTGTCTGTGGTTAAGTGCCCTGGCTCTGATGAGGTTTATCACACTGAAAACTGGGTCAATAACATGCTTGATATTCAACACAGCTTTACACAGACTTTCCTGATGAATGACGCAGTAGAGAGGTTTAGAGTGTATGTTCAGGATGTTCTACTTTAATTTTATTTTTCATCAACGTCAACAGACCTACGTTTTTTCCAGTTAAAGCACGCGCTCCATCGGTTGCTACACTTGCTATCTTGTTCCACACCAATCCAATTCTTTCAACACAGTTCTCAACTTCGTTGAATAAATCCAGGCCTGTAGTTGTGTCTTTGATTGGCTCGATACTAAGTAATTCTTTTGTGAGCTAATCTCGAAAGGAGGGTTTATTGCCCGTAAAAATACCAACAATTGTGATGTGTCCTGTAAATTGGCACATTCGTCCATCGCAATAGAGTACCACAAAAAGTATTTGCTTGCATCTCGAAATGATTTCATCAAATAATCACTTATTTGTTCAACTTGCCTGACAACAATTCTACTTGATAAAGTAAATCTGTCAAATTTTGTTTTCTATTCTGGACACGTAATGCTTGCTGCATCTGACAAGCATTCCTTGATGAACTTACTGTCATAAAAATGCTGGTTCCCTTTTACGATCTTATGGGACAGCACCTAACTGGCTTCGGTTGCAGCATCTTGTATTAAAGACTGTTACGGTAGAATAGTTTGCTGCTTCTTTAAATTATTAACCAACTTCTGGCATTTCGTTTTTCTCTCTCTGCTCGTTAAACTGTTTCTCCGAAATCCAAATGTTGTTTTGTTTTGTGGTGTCTTTTTATATTGTACTCTTTAAAGACGCTTATACACTCACGAAACAGCAAGCAGACTGCTTTGCTGCCAACGCACGTGAAGCAGTATTTAAAAGTCCATTCGTCATGTGAACAATTAATTACTAATGATCACTAATCGATTCTGGAGCCATAAAACCATTTTAATATCCCTAGATGTAAATCGAATACTCAGAAAAAAATCAAAATAATAGAGAACATTATAAAAAAAGAATATTGACATAGGCATAAGATCGCAGCATGTACATGCCTAATATAATATAATATTGTGGGCCGCATACGGCCCTCGGGCCGTAGTTTACCCATCCCTGGATTAAGTCATAGGGGTGACACCATGAGCTACCGCCCCGGGTGACACTAACCCTAGTGACGCCACTGAGTGCCAAACTCTCATAGTTCTTCAGTTAATGGTTTTGCAGATCAATAGTATTAGTTTGCAAATAATTTACATATAAAATGGGGTTTAGAGTGTAGCCGGTGGCGTAGCTAGGGGATGGGGAGGGGTCTTAATTCGAAGGTCCCCCCGGGCCCCCACTTGAGGGGAGCCCAAGAGAGTGTACATTATCTCATGTCATAATGTCGAATGTCAAAATGCAGGGTCCCCCCTACGCCACTGAGTGTAGCAGTAGGTACTATGAAATATTTTTAGATAGCTCTTTAATTATTTTATTACTTTCTTCTTTGACTTTTGTTTTATTTTGCTATAAAAATAATAGTATTTTTAAATTTTTATGTACCTTTAAGGTATCACTTACCAGAAATTTTCTGCTAATGTCAAAGTGCCGCCCGATTGCATTTTCCCTCGTCCCCAGTTACACCACTGGGTGGTGGGCCACTTGGCTCTTATAAAAAAATTTTTTGTTCGTATTGGGGATTTGAAAATAAAATTATCAGTAGTTAAAAATATTTGAAACATACATTTGAGTGAAGTTTTTTGTTTGATAAAATAATAACAATTATCACATACTATTTTGTGCTCGGGCGCCATGGCGCCTACGGCGCCCACTTTTATCAAAAGCCCAACTAACTTGTCCTTGTTTGATAAATAGGAAATATTAAACTTACTGAAATGTACACAAAATATTTTATAATACTGGTTGTAGGGCGCCTACGGTGCCAACTTTTTTTTGTCAAAAGCCCAAGTAACTTATCCTTGTTTGATAAATACGAAATATTGCCTGAAATGTAAACAAAGTATTTTATAATTAACAATCCTCAAATCCCCTTTTTACATCGTTCCCTTTTCCAAAATAAAAATATGAGCTAACACAATGACGTCATTTAATATTATTTTACGGCAAGACTTTAATTTATAATTATTTTGCGCACCAACCGATGCATACCTTGTATTAAAATATAAGATCAAACAATGACGTCATAGCGTTACACATCCAGTGAGTGAGTGACTTGGGCTATTATGTTACTTATATGATTATTATTTAAATATCTCAAAAAAGGATGGCATCAGTTCTAACGCATTTCTAATTGGATTGTGGCGCTTTTTAAATATCCATTATAATAATTAACATATTTTTATTTATGTCTCTTATATAAAGGATTTATAGTCAAAAACTCTGTTTTGTGCTTTTTTATTCCGGTTCATGTTTTGACATGTTTCATTAACATAGAGAAACTGACTTTTGTGTTAAGATTATTTTATCAATGTATCCTTTAAATGGCGTGTTTAAGATCAGTAAAATTAATATAGAAATTCTAAGTAAGAGGCCGTCCATAAAGTATGTCACGCTCCAGCGGGGTGGTCGGGGGAGGGGGTATAAGAAAGTGTGGCACTTTGTGACAGGGGGGGTGTCCAGCCATATGTGACGTCACGGTGTTTTATATTAAATTTTAATTATTTTGTTAATAAAAACAACAATTTTGTTCGAAAGTATGACGTACGTTAGGGGGGGGGACAAGATTTGTGACAGTTTGTGACAGGGGGAGGGGGAGTTAAAATGTTCAAAAATAGCGTGACGTACTTTATGAACGGCCCCTAAGCACTTACATGTTGTCTTTTTGACACACACGCCAACGTTTAATCTGAAATGGTGGTAGGACAAAATGACAGAAATTGTGTTATTATTGTGTATTCTGCTTATTAAAATAACACAGATTTTAATGAAGCTTTGTAAAATAATTTCTATAAACAAAGAGATGCGCTAATACAATACGCTGTTATGGCAACCAATGCAAATTGTGAAGAGCTGGAGATGGAGATTGAACGTCGAGTTAGAAGTGTATTGAAAAATAGGACTGGGGAATATTAATGAGACGTGGTCCTATCTCTAAAACAAGAAGTACGAAGATAAACTATGGACAAAATTTAAAAAAATTATCAGAACTGCGCTCTGACTAGTTGCATGGACGTACAAGAAAATATTCCTATATACCGCCATGTAAACTACTCAATGAATTTTTTAGATTAAAATTTAAAAATCGTAAAAAAAAACAGTTTTTGATTATAAATCCTTTATATACGAGACATAACTAAAAGAATGTTCATTATAATACTCAGCGCAAGACAATTCGAAAATAACAAATAATAGTTATGTCTCGTAAAACACGTTTAATATAATGTGCACCGATCGGGAATATATATTTAAAAACTATCATCAATATAATAAGCACCGAATCGCGCAACAGGAAAGTATTAAACAAGGTCGTTCAATATAATACGCACAGTGACACTCTATCTCAAAAATTAACATGATACATAGAGATAAATAAAATAATCTAAAAATTCAGTAATTTAATTACAGTACATTCGATCGATCTAAAATTTTGATACATCATTTTTATCATCGGCATGAGTCTCCCTGCAAAATTTCAGCTCGCTAGCTTACGAATAAGTGGTTTAAAAATCGATCCAAAGTTTTTTTCGGCAAACAATCAACCAATCATGGGCTCAAACAGACACCACAAATTAATATAAAGATTTTTTTTTAAGTGACTTTATTTACATTGAACAGTTCCACGTTTAGTGAAAAAGGAGCCAGGTTTATATGGCTGTACTTAAACTAAACACATATTCTCTGGGTCTGAGACTTACGTCTCTTAAGCCCTGAACTAATACCTGGACAACATGCTTAGTCTGATGTGCAGTGTCATACAGCATTGTCTTCACATGGGAATCTTTTGCCTCTATAACACGGTCTATGCCCAGCGCGAGACACGAGTAGTACTTTTCCTGAAGTGATCCATTAGCCAGGTCTTTGCCCCGAGATAAGTAACTGGGACGTGTGTTTGGGGTTGGGCCATCCTGGCTTTTGCCAAGAAGTCTGCCTTTTCATTGCCCTCAACATTCACGTGGCTCGAGATCCACTGGACTGTTACCTTACCCCCGAGTCTTTTGAGCTTACCCATGTCATCTAGAATGTCTTAAACCAAGTGGGTGCTATATTTTCTCATTTTTCAGGACCTCGAGAGCTGATCTCGAGTCACAAAATACTACCGTCTACTACTAGGTCCAACCCCTGCAGTGTTTGGTGCACACTTTCCACGCCCTGTGTATAACTTCAAGCTCCACATCTTAATTCCATGCTACTGCCTCACAGGGTACCAAATTAACTCATTTGGTGGACCACCTATTTGGTCGTATGGTAAGCATCCCAACACTACAAGAAGAGGCTTAAAGTGTTTATTTATGTTCATTATTTTATTTTAAAATAAAATACCCGTAAAAAACAACGTTTTCAAATTTACGAGACTCGAGACATAACTAAAAGTATGTTCATTATAATACGCATTGCACGACAATCCAAAAATCCAATATTGTAGTTTTGTCACATATATAAAGGATTTATAGTATTAAAAAAACTACTACAGTCTGCCTGCTAAATTTCAGCTCGATTTGATAACATGATTAATATAGTGCGCACAGCTAGACTGACTAGCAATTACTAGCATTTTCGTTTTCAGATCGGGAATCTATTTTTAAAAAGTATCGTCAATATAATACGCACCGCATCGCGCGACAGGAAAATATTAAAAGGTTGTTCAATATAATACGCACCGTGACACTCTAGCACAAAAATTAACATGCTACATAGAGATAAAAAAAGATATTCTAAAAATTAATTAATTTAAATACAGTACATTCGATCGATGTGAAATTTTGATAGATCATTTTTATCTTCGTCACAAGTCTGTCTGCAAATTTTCAGCTCGCTAGCATACGATGAAGTGGGTTAAAAATCGATCCAAAGTTTTTTTCCCGGCAAACAATCAATCAAGCAAGGCATCAAGCAGACGCCACGAGTTAATATAAAGGATTTAAAAACAAAACATTATTTGATTGACTTAGGGGCGGCAAATTTAAGACCGTCCCGGGCGACAAAAGTTCTAGGTACGCCACTGTCCTCAAACTTTTATTTTTCTAATAATTAACATTAACTTTAGCAGTATGTTGTGATAACCATTGAAGAGCAGATAAAAGAAATCATAATTTATTTTAATCATGGGGACTGACAAGTAAAAGCTTTTTCTCTCCGCTGTCTCTCGTCAAATGTTGTTCTGAGCTTTTGCAAATTACACCACTGGCATATTACCGCGGTGATTAGTGCGTGCGGTAGTTAAATGAAAGACAACAGCTTGGTTATCTGCTGACAAAGCTACATTCGTTAGAGGTGGACGTGTGTACTATATAGTCAGGGCAATAGTGATATCTTATCTTATCTGTTTACAGACGCTCCTTCTATACAGAAGATTATTGCGTCCTACGCTTATCTATGGTTTGTGTTTACTCCTGCATTTTTATTAGAGATTTAAATGTTGATAAAGTGTTGGTTTTCCTGGATGTCTTTTGAGATCGCGGTTTGCACCTCTTTGCTGTGTTGGTACTGAGTGCATATCTGTAAGTGTATTTGATGTTTTATCCTCAGAATAGTCAATATATATTAAATAAACATTACGTTAGAAAATTTCATTACGAGAAGAGAATGTTATGGGCACAGTGAAGCCAAAGTTGCAATCAACTTGTTTGCATGTCAACTACCTGTGGCGTCTTATTACTGCCATAATATAACGATTTATCCTTTTAATTAAAAGAATTCTGGCAAATATATCTACTTAAAGTTAGCTGGAAGATTTACAAAATTAACTGTTTTTTTTAATCAATAGATTTATTTTTTAAAATGTTTCTAACCAGTATTTAAAACGATGAAATTTCAACCTGGGTTTAAATTCAGGAGTTAGAAATTGGAGATAACTTTACCTTGTCTGTATCCTTTAGAAAATGATATTTACCTTGTCTGTATCCTTTAGAAAATGATATTGATTTAGATTTAAAATAAATACAAGTGTCAAAACGAATGAGATAAAACTATAAAATAAATACATAAATAAAGTTTTAATTTATTGATTTGATAACACAAGTTGTGTGTGTATCTTGTATTTCAAATTTGCCTGCAATAAAGTTAAGGACATTATCCCCTAACAATAAAGTTTAGGACATTATCCCCTAACAATAAAGTTAAGGACATTATCCCCTAACAATAAAGTTAAGGACATTATCCCCTAACAATAAAGTTAGGGACATTATCCCCTAACAATAAAGTTAAGGACATTATCCCCTAACAATAAAGTTAAGGACAGTATCACCTAACAATAAAGTTAAGGACATTATCCCCTAACAATAAAGTTAGGACATTATCCCCTAACAATAAAGTTAATGACATTATCCCCTAACCTAAAGCCAAAATAGATCTATATATATAAAAATCAAAGTATGTCTGTATGTGTGTGTGTGCATGTTCTTTATAGCTGACTAAACCATTCACACGATCGTCATGAAACTTTTCGAGACTGTTGAGCATTCTCCTGGGATGGTAACGGGCCCATAATGTAATGTCTTGCTTAGATGAGCTATATAAAAATTAGTTTAAGCGCTAGCTACTGTGTTAATTGATTAATATTAACTAAACTTTGTATATAAAAACTTGACAGCCAATATTAAAATACTATAGGGCAATAAACTCCAAATGACCATTCTTTCGGGCCTGAGGGGTCAAAATGCCTCTTTTCTTAAATTTTTAAGAATTTTTCCCCATTCATAGATTTACGATCTTGAAAAATAATGATAAATGCATCCATTATTAACCATATTGAAACGAACAGGTGTTTTGAACTTTATGTCTTGCACAGAATGGGCCCTTGGGCCCTTAGTATCGTTATTTGCTTTTATGAGCTATATAAAATTTAGTTCTAAGCAAATGAATGGATCTTAACCAAACTTTGTTTTAAAAAATTTGGTATCACATATTAAATTACTTAAGGGCACTGAACTTCTATTGTTAATTTCTTTGGGCAGGGCGCCCCAAATGTCTTTTCTCCTAAATGTTTAAGATATTTTTCCTATTCAACTTTTTAACGATCTTGAAAAATTTATCCATCATGAAACTGAATTAAAATGAACAGGTTTTTTCAAATTGACATCTTGCACGGGATGGACCCAGTGGCCTCTTGATGTGTATTTTTCCACTACATTAGCTATATAAAAATTAGTTTAAGCGTTAGATAGTGAGAAAATAAATTGATCATGACTAAACTTAGTATATAAAAACTTTAGAGCCTATATTAAATTACTATAGGGCACTGAACTCCTAGTGTCCATTCTCTCGGAGCTGGGGGCCCCAAATGTCATTTTTTACTGAACGTTAATAATTGTATTCCGCATTAAATTTTACAAGATTTTAAGAAATATAGCTTGAGTACAATGGCAATTAAAATATATAAATTATCACTCATTTTGGGGTCGGAGCCCTTAATATCGTTTCTTCTTTTGTAAACATTTTAATTATTAATGTATCTATATATATTATAAAAATCAAAGTATGTCTGTGTGTGTGTGCATGTCTTTTATAGCGGACTAAACCATTCACCCGATCGTCATGAAACTTTTCGAGACTGTTGAGTATGTTCCCGGGACTTGCTACTTTTTTCTCTAAATTTAATAAATTATCACTCATTTTGGCTCCGGGGCCCTTAATATCGTTTCTTCTTTGTAAGCTTTATAATTATTAAATTATGTATTTGTTTGCTATGAATCTTGGACTATTTTTGTGTGCACACTTCAGTGAATGTTACTGGCATAATTGTTGGTAAAACGCACCACTTATTGGTTTCTTTAAATTGATTCATTTTTACTGAAGTCGTTGCAACGCGTGACGGGTCTGCTAGTATATATATATATATATATATATATATATATATATATATATATATATATATATATATATATATATATATTAGGGCTGCGGAAATTAACGATTAATTTCTCGATTAATCTTTAAAACGTTTTAACGATTACAAAACATTTTAACGAGTAATTGACCCACCACTTATAAATTAACTGGAAGTCCAAAAGTAAAATATTTCGGCCGATAAATATAAACAAATTTCCGGACGATTACGCGAACATTTTGGTTTTAAACTATTGACTGACGTGACCGTTCAAAATGTTGAAAAAGGTTATTGTGTCCATTGAGAGAAATCGTTTGCCTACCATGCAATGTTCCCTCTAAGTCTAAGCTTCTTTGGTCCGTGGGAAAAGTTTTTAAAAAACAAGTCGTGTGCAAAGTTGCACAACGTCCATTTTTTGTGCAATATTTTACAAAATTTGATGCGTGGTAATTCTAAACTCCTGCGTGGAGTCGGTCAAATATCTGCGCAGCCGCGATGCTTAAGAGGAACATTGCTACCATGGTTCTAACAATTCGCTAACATATCACCTGCAAACCAAACATTCATTACAGTATCGGAAACTTCAGCTGAGACAATCTAAAGCTATGTGAAGGATTGTCAACATACTTGTCTTTTTGCGTAGTTGGTTAAAAGATGTCATGTGAAGACATTCCAGTGTTATTTCGATATTCGACAAGTACATTTAATAAATGTTACTGATGACGCCAATTTCAATTTTTGCCTTTAATCGAAATTAACGATTAATTAATCGTTAAAAGCCCTAATATATATAAATAATATGAAAACACGACATGTCATTTTGTTCCGGATAGATCTGTTTAGGTTTTGTCAAAATATTAAATTAAGGACAAGTTTTACCTGATAAAACTCTCTGTGGGATTTCCATTCGAAGAATTGAGAGGAAGTTTATTGACAATCAGTTGGATAATGATAAAATTGGCGATATTCAATAATAGGTAACTGATGAAATTTTATAAAAAAAAGGCTTAATATATATATTTTTAATATCCAAGCTTTTAATAAACAATTTATTATTTATGTACTTTCCCAGCAGATGTCAACATGAAATCAATTATCGCACTTGTTGTCTTGATCTTCTGCTGTGTCAATGTTGTCTTTGGAGGAAGGAAACCAAATGGACGTGTTTGTAAGATCAATGGACAGGTGAGTTGTTTACTGTCTGTTACCGTGTAAATGAGGTGAGTTTTTTACCATCATTACTGTGTAAGTGAGGAGAGTCGTTTACTGTTTGTTACCGTGTTTGTTAGGTGAGTTGTACTGACTGTTACTGTGTAAGTGATTTGGCTTGTTTTCTGTCTGCTACCGTGTAAGTTCGGTAGTTTGAACATGTCTTATAATGTCAGCTATGGATTGTCTGCACTTCTGGTAATGTTGTAAGCGTTCTTGTAGTTTATCTGCTGAGTTAGATTTTGTTAGCACACAATATCATGATAAATAGTTACGTTATTTAACGAAGTAACTGCCCTTATCGTGGTTAGGTTGCATGTTTAGTTTTTTGTTAAGTTTCTCTTGACCTAAGCAGCATAGAGTTTTCGTGATAATGTTGATTTTAGAATATTTTTTAAAATAAATTTCTCTCAAAGTAAGCCTGTTAAGTCATCAATTTGCTCTGTGGTTTTTCTATACTTGTACTCCCAGGAAATAGTAATATTAAACTAAATTTTGTTACTTTGAAAAACTCCCATAAGGGATATGTGAATCAAGAAATTACGTAATCCTCTCAGATGCATCGCTCAATTTGTACAACACCATTATCAAATATAAGAGATCTTGTGCACTAAGTTAAAATCTTAATAACAACACGGTAGTGTGCACTATTTCATATTTTCTTATACGTTACTGTAAATATTAAATATATTCGTCTGTAGTGTATAAACAAAAGCCAGAAAAGTGGGTGGGGGTGTTAATTTATAAAAAATATAATTCTGGGACGGGGAAAGGTGTGTGATGACGTAGATGGTTAGTAATAATTGGAATTCTTGTCAATCAATTTCCTTACTTTAATAGTGTATATGTTTTAACCAACTTTACTGTGTAAATGACAACTAAATTCACAATAATTCACTATCTGGGAGGACATTCCTTTAGGTAAATGTACTATGTAGTAAGACATTGGTTGTGGGTTTATTTTAAAATACCATTATTGGATAGTATGGGAGGTTATTTTTAGTTTCTTATGTATTATATCTAAACGTTTTTAGAGACTCATTTTCAAATCTTTAGGTAATCACTTTTAACGAAATGTTTCGTTTGTGTTTACAAAACATGTCACATGACCTGCTATCAGATCTTTGCTCTCGGTGAGTCTGTGGGAACAGTTATCGATGGCTGTAACAATTGTATGTGTTCGTACGATGGGTTCGCCTGTACATTGATGGATTGTTACTGGTACGAACCACTGGATTGTCAGATACTGGGACAGGTAATAACCTTTAAATTACAAGAATTTTTATCACCTTTGAAATTAACATTAGAGACGACGTCATGCTGATTGAATCTTACTACTTCGAAAATGAAGAGTCCATCCAATCTGTCCGGGATCTTAGAATAATGCTAAGCGATTGTTAATTAACGAAAATGTTAAATTATAAAAATTATCAGTGTAAAGAATGTTAATTAAAATATAAATGATATGGCAGTTATTCTCTATTATATTCACAGCAATACAAAGACGGTGACGATGTCACATCTGATGAATGTTTTGATTGCAAATGTTATAGCGGCAACGTGGCTTGCACAAACTGCCCAGTTTAAATATTGGATGATGAGAAAGAGAGAGAGAGAGAGTGGTTTGACACAGAAGTAATGATTCCCCTAAGTTTAATGTAAATTGTAAAATAAATTAAAAATTCTTTATTTTAATAATTATTAATTTTACTTCTATATTAAGATGAAATCGATTTTGCCAAGGATTTTATTGGAAAACGGAAGTTACAATATTAAATAGTTGTTCAAAAATTTCTAATTTAATTGGAATAAAAATAAAATAACCTATTTTAAGCCATTTTAACGCGATGAAAAATTTAGTGCTAATAAAAAAGTGGAAAATATTTTCTGTTTTACTTTCATTTTCATTTACATTATTGTTATATTAATTATTGTTGGTCTTTCATTAAGGTTCTAAACAGGTCAGATTGGGAGTAATTTCAGTGACTGTGGTCATTTCCGTTGGATATTAAACCATTATAATAAAAAGATTGATTCGTCTAACAATCGTTTTCCAAACCTGTGGGTAACAGCCCCCAAGGTGTCACGATGGTTTTCTGTGGGTCGCCAACTTATACAGTTATCTAAGAATAATATTGACTCTATTGCGATTAATTTTATTTTTAACGTTTTCTTGAAAGGAAAAAGTGAATCGATTTTTTAACATAATACTTTGGCATATTTTAACGACAAGCTTGGTTGAAAAGAGTAGCATGTCTATTAAAAAGAACAGCAAAATTGACTTAAAATAAACTCCGGGAAATAAAAAGAATATTATTCCATTTCGTTGTTATCTTGGTGCCTTTTTATGTAATCTGCACAACTTTCAAAATTATATAATTATTGGAAACATTGCCAAGTTTGAGAAACTCTGCAGTGTCGTTGATGAATTTGAATGTCAAAGAAAGGGAAATTCGAAAGACAAGATCACTGGGCATTAGGAAACTTTTTAAAACTAACTCCAGCGTTACCTCAATGAGCTGAATAAAGCAGAAACTACACTGACAAAAAAAAACATTATCTGCTTCCCGTGACGTAGCCAGGACATTCCCGAAGAATAATAAGATGAATTCTATGAATTCTTGGATTTGCGGATTGTTTCGTCTGCACGTGCCTAGTTTAATGAAAACTTGCTGGTGTTGTATGTATCATTCATACCTAAATGTGACGATGCTTGTTTTTCGATTTTAAGTTCTATTTATGCTTGAACTTGAACTATCCCTTAACCCGTCATTGGGTCATTGGGGCACCATCGTGAACTGCACACCATCTCACGCCATTTGTCCGAGTCATGTGCTGCCTTTTGAGAGTCGCTGAATGACAGGCCGGTCCACTCTTTGATATCGTCTTCCCATCTCTTCCTTTGTCTGCCTCTTCTCTTTACTCCCTGGGCAGTGCCTTACATTATAGTCTTTGCGAGACCTCCAGACCTGGCCACGTGTCCGTACCATCGTAGTTTCCTCTTCTTAATTGAGATGAGAAAGTCCCCGTAGGGGCCGATGACAGCAGTTATTTTGTGCGCCGTGTAGGAGATGTTCAGTTTCTTTCGGAAGCATCTCATCTATAGCGCACTGATTCTCCCTTGTAGATCTGCAGTGAGCATCCAAGCCTCACAACCATACAAGAAGACCGACATCGCCAGAGAGCTCATCTTCGGATCTTTGATCTCAGGGAGAGTTTCTTGCTTTGCCAGAGGTGTTTTAGTTTGTTCTGTGCTGTCGTTTTTTTTGGGCAAATCTGGCAAGAATTTCTGGCTTTGAGCCTTCGTCGGATATTATGGCCCCTAGATATTTAAAGGTGGAGATCTCTTCGAGTTTTTGCCCGTTTATCGGAATTTCATTTGTGAATTTTCTATTTGCCATGACCTTAGTATTTTCTGCATTGATTTCCATGCCATACGCCTTTGCTGATTTCTCTAGTTTTGCAAGGAAACCTTCTAGTTCGTCCTCGCTGCCAGCTATTTATGCTACTGTATCTCAAAACTGTTTTGACTTCGTTAGGGTTTTAAGTAAACAAATACATGCTTCATTCTCACGTGATATTCTCGGAGTGATAGTCCATTCTATTTGTCCGAGAGCCTAATTTTTTCCGAGTGAAAATTTTTCTGACATTTTTTACCCATTCGATTTTAAATGATCTTCTCAAATGTATTTAATATTAACCCACATTTCATTTTCAATATGTAGTGATTAAGAAATTTACATCTAGCAACATACGGGCCCCCTGGGTCATTTATATTCTTTTTCAGTGGTATACGCTTTATAATTTTTCTTTTGTTCAACCGATCGGCCTGATAATTTGATACGTTGTTGAGTACAAAGACAATATATTTTAGAGTCTTTGTATCCTTTGTTGGTCCATTTATTTATCTGAGAACTTTCCTCTTCCATGTATTTTACAGGTCTCCTGTAGTTTGTCTTTTTTGTCCAAGTCTTCCTTGCATATGTTACAGCTGGTCTGGTGAGAGTTTTATAAAGTTTTCTGTCATTCTCTTCTAATTTTTTTGCTTTGCGTATTTTCAGATGTAAAAGGATTGCAGTATTGTTTCATTTTCGGTCCTGGAGACAGGATCTGTATTTTACTTACTATCAAAGCCTTATACAAAGTGGTATAAGGTGTGCTTTGGACTGTAGTCTGAGCAGTGGTTTAGTTCGTGAACATGGCTCTCATCGCTAGAGTTTGTTTCCTTACCTGTTTGCAAGTCCATCTTTAGGCTTCACATCTTTATGACCTCCAGTAAACAAAATATCAAAACACGATAGTTTCTAGAATACATAACTGTGATTTGGGCTTGTCTGATATAAAGTGATTTTTCATGCTCGAGGAAAAAAATCATTTAAATGAAATTAAAATGAAAGGTAAATAAGCGACCTTTATTTAAATTTATAGATCCCGTTATTCCCTGTAAATATATTTTTAAAATGTCGGCTTTTATTCTCGATTTTTTTATATTAAACCTTAATTATATATTGTCGAGATGAACTTAACAATCAGTTTTCCGATTTGCCTTGAGAATATTGATAGAAATATTACTACATCAATGATAATGTTGTTAGTTATCAACGCAACTCTTTTAAAATATAAAGTAAATATTACATTTAACTGACACTAAAATTTCAATAGAGTTCACGTACTGCTATACTGAACGTCTTATTGTATTCCATTATAACTATACATTTAAAAAAAATGTATTTAGTGCAGTACCCCAGGGGCAACTGGGTCCACAGCGCTTCACATAAAAATACTAGGGCTGTTAACGATTAATTTTAATTTAATCAGTAACTTTTGATAAATTAATGATTAATTAATTGTTAATTTTGATTAAAGCCAAAAATTAAAATGTATCATGTCATAAGTAACACTTATTAAATGTTCTTGTTGAAAAAAATAAAAAACCTTAAAATGTCCCCTTTATGTGTCATCTTTTAACCAACTTCGCAAAAAGACAAGTGTGTTGACATTATTTGCTTCAAGTGATGAGCGGGTCTAATTGACAATATTGACAATATATCCAGCCGAGCTGAACAATCATTCACATGGAACTGAGGTAACTGGTATGTACAAAACGGTCTTGGCAAGGAATGACATCATCGGATATCGGTGTTCCTTAAGTTTTCACCATTGTAGAGAGTTAATGGATTCAGATACTTCCATATCCATTTTGTAACGCAGCAATTCATCAGAAGAGCTGTCGTCATTTTCTGTCTCTGAGTCAGACTCAATTACTGCCATTAGCTTAATATGCTTTTCATTTGTTTTGATAAGAAGGCGAAGTGTTAGAACAATGGTTGGCTTACTTTATCAACATTTTGAAAAAGTCCCGTCAGTCAATAGTTTAAAACCAAAATGTTCGTGTAATCGTCAGGAAATTATTTATTATTTATCGGCAACAATTTTGTTTAATTAATTTTTTGTTACTTTTAGACCTCCAATAATTTGTAAGTCGATTAATCGTTAAAAAAAAATAACGATTAATCGAGAAATTAATCGTTAATTTCCTCAGCCCTAAAATATAGTATCACAGATAATTATCAATTCCTTCAATGTGAAAACATTTATATTCTCAATACAAAAAAATATATAATGACTTAACGGTGCATGTAAGCAATGGCGTTACAACGGGTTGGCATCGGGGCAGTTGTTAAGGGTGCCAGCTCAAATGGGTTCCCCTAAATCTGTAATTTTAACATTTGTATTTAAATAAATATAGTCGGACATCTCTAAGTCGAACAAAAGGACCCGAAAAAAATTTCAATTTAATGAGTTTTTGAGTTACGGAAAATGGCGTAATAGGCGCAGATTAATCAAGGACAATGTAGATATTGAGAGGTGGGGGGGAACAGCAATACCGGCTAGTAGGCTTGATGGGAAAGAGAGGCGGTGTCTGATGTTTGATATGAAAGGAGCCAACTTGCTTTGGCATACCGACACAAGCCCGTGAGAGGAGACACCTCCCCTCCCCCCCCCAATTTACTGCCTCCACAGTGGGATGGGGGAGTAAGATTTTTCTTTTTAAAAAGAGTCACGGCATGCATCAAAGGGATGCCAATTGGTTGCCACTCCTTTTTCTTGTACTTGTTATTTTTAAATCCTTTATATTAACTCGCAGCGTCTGCTTGATGCCTTGCTTGCTTGCGCATTACATTAAACATGTTTTAGGAAACATAACTAACATTTTGGATTTTTTTTTGTTTCAATACGTATTGTTATGAACATTTTTTTTATTTATGTCTCGTATATAAAGGATTTTTTGTAAAAACTGCTTTTTGCTTCTTTTTTCATTTGTACTTGCAAGGGTCACTTAATCCCTCGTGGAATGCACTAAAATAAGAATTTACATCCATTTACATGGCTCTACAGAACATGTGTCCTGAAATGTCACTCCAGAATAATAACCCAAACGCCTTGGAAAATTCGACTAAGAGAGGTTGAAAGCCAAAAATCTTGGAGTTAATGAGATAAAAAATACATTAGTCTTACGGAATTTGGCCGGACCTAATAAATAATTCGATATAGGGAGGTTTCCGACTTATGGAAGTTCGACTTAGCGACGTCCGACTGTATTTCACTTTTATCCTCGATAACAAAATAGTGAATAATTAATTATATTTAAATATATTTCATTAAAACTATTATAATATTTGTATTATGTTTGTGGCCTTTGCGGGGCTTCTTATCATAAAAATATCAAAATGATTGTACAGTCTTTCTTTTAAAAAGAAAAATCTTACTATCCCCATCCCACTGTCGAGGGAGTAAAGTGGGGGAGGGGAGGGAATGGGTCTCCTCTCACGGGATTGTGTGGGTATGTCAAAGCAAGTTTAACATCAGACACCGTCTCTCTTTCCTATCAAGTCTTCTAGCCTATATGGCTGTCCCCTCCCCTCTCAATATCAACATTGTCCTTGATTAATCGGTGCCTACTACGCCAGTTTCCCTAACTGAAATAAATAAAGAGCAATGTATGATGAAATAAAATGCTTTAAACACCAAATGATTGGAGTTATTGCAAAACAAAAACCCGATGACATGTTTCATTTAGATCGTCTAAATGTTCTCGCTAAATGGGAATTGTAAGAATTGTCTTGAAAGACTTAGTAGTAGGAATACTGCGAATGTGTAATGGTGGAAAATTCTGGGGGTTTTTTGCGAGGACACAAAGAGAATGACCTTTCTCCAAATGTTTTAGTACGTGTTTTCGGAACAGAGATACGTGTTTCTGCAGAAGAACGTAGCTCGCGACTGGGTGAGTAGACAGAGAGAAGCTCACTAAGGTAGGAAGGGCATGAGTAAGAAAATAATTTGTGACAGAGAACAGTTTATAATCAATCCTTGACGGAATAGGGAGCCAATGAAGCTAATCAAGAAGCGAAGTATTTATTTATTTATTTATTTGTGTGTTAAATAAAAAACCAGCATTATTAAAAGAAAACGTATTCTTTTGAAAATAATACCAATTGTAATGGACTTAAACGAGAAATATATTTATTTCTAGATATGCCTAAGTGATAACAATCGGTGTTTTTTCCATATTGTGATGCCTCTAGTCCTCTAATGTACCCCAATTTTGATAGTTTCGTGTCATATCTTGATTTAAAGTCATACATAATTAGACTTCGATAAAGTTTTCAAAATAAAATGCAAGATACACAAATGATTTCTGTTACAAGACGACAAATGTAGTATGGCTTTGTCAATGGACATAAAGAAAGCTTTACATTTTTTTTTCATCGCTCAACTAGTTTGTGTATCTTGTGGTAGATATATTCTTGTTGAAAGTATTTATGTAACTAAGAGATGACGCCAATAGCCTCTTATTGAGATACAGTTTTAACATTGTTCAATTAATATTTTTCAGGCATTAATGTAAGTATTGTTTACATTATGGTACTTACATGGGAAACAAGATCAAGATTCATCAAGATGATAGGTAAGCATCTTCAGAATTCGGGTTCATTCTTTTTATTTAAATGTAGTGTTTTATCTTAAGGCTCACTTCTATCAAAAACCTATAGAGTAAGCGATATGGTAAGTGACATTTATCACAGGCTTTCATTTTATTCAACACCAGCAAAATACCCGTGCCCAGAAAGGTATTCTCAACAAAAAAATTGTAAATTTGGATCTTTTGAAAAAAATATTATTTCACTTTAATTATTTTTTTTAATCTTTGAAAATACTTTCGGATTATTAATGTAAAATGCATTACCCGACATGATGCTCTTCTTTAACTTCATTAAAAACTCAGAGGAATTCCCGCACCACAAACTTTTGTTACACAATGGGAAATAATTCTTGGTAAAATATGGCTGGTTTGTTTGAATTTACTCCATGTTGTTGGCCACATAGCTGACGTAAATGCAACATTTCTTTGCATATGTACAGTGTGTCTAGTTCAAAAGTGATATATTTATGTAATAAATGCAAAAGATTTGCTGTAGAAAGATTTTCTTCAAAACCTGAACTTTAGCTGATATGTAGCAGTGGATGAAATCCTTGGAAACGGAACTCAGGGCATTTTTTCCACTTTTTAGGTTCTTTATGTTTCTAAATGAAAAATTTGAAAAGTTTAAAAAAGGAAAAATGTGCCTAATTCTATTGCATTATTGACCAAAGCTATCAATCCTATATAATAAAAGGCAGTTATCCATCCGGTCCTCGATAGCGATGGGTCCCTCAAACTCCTACAGACTCCTACAGCCAATCACTAGCGGAGAAAAATTAAATCTCATTTACATATTGAACAAATGTATGCGGACGTTCAAAACCAGGAATTTTTGGTGCAGTATTTTTGTCATCATTCAGTACTGTGTTCCCACCTTGAAGTGTGTCACTCGTGCTACTCACTACTGATACTTCTAGACAACATGCCAATGAAACGACGGCGGAAGGTCCTTGCACGGGCTTTGTTGTTCGTAATAAATAACAGCGATTTGACATCGGTGCATCAAACTTAAATGATCTATAACTATATGAATTTTAAAATGCTACTTTGTGAAAACGTGCTTCGATATCTACACACATAATGTATGAACGTTTAGAAACTCACTAGTAAAATTATAAATCTTTTTTCAAGAAAGTTTACAAATGCATTGACAAAACTAACATATTGAAATATTTGTTCTCTAGCAAATAACAACTAGCATATTTAAATATATGTGCTAGGGCAATCTACAATTAACATAATGAAATATGTGTGCTATAGCTATTAACAACCAACATATTGAAATATATGTGCTAAAGCAATCAACAACCAACATATTGAATATGTGTGCCAAAGCAATCAACATAACTAACATATTGAAATACGTCTGCTATAGCAATAAAAAAAACTAACATTGAAATATGTGGGCTTTGCCATAATCATAAACAAATAACCTATTAAAATAAATGTGCTATAGAACACTGTGTCAAACTAACGAGAACATTTTATAGTGTTACGGAATGAGTCTTACTATTGTTTCGTGATGTCTTTGTTGATAAAGTCAAGTATCTCTTACTAGTTTCAAACTGTATAAGACTTATTTGTGACTGTGTTTTAATTGATGTTTAAATGTTAGAAAAATTCCTTTTCCACGAAGGACAATACCAACTTGAGACAACTTTTTTTTAAATGGAAGTAATTTGCACTTAAGAACATTTAATAACTTTATTACCTTCATAAAATTATTTTTAGTGGACAAATAACCTTCTATAAATAAACGTTATTTTTAATAGCTCGTAATTGGAACACCAATACATTAAAAATTAACATGAATGCAGTTTTATCCTTGTGTCACTATAATATAATTATAAATTGAGAGACCTATTATTTACATTCTAATACTATAGCCAATGCCGCGAACTCTATAGCAAATTTATTTTATTTTTTTTGAAAACAATTAAATAAAAATGAGTCTTTTAAGTTTGAAAACTGTAACATATTCAACATTTCATTGTATTTTATTTCTGTTTATTTTTTTATTTTTTTAAAAATTAAAATCAATAACTTTCAAAAAATTTCCTTCAGTAAGCTGCCTGTGACCCCCTTTCCAGTCCATGATGGACTATGGGGCAAGTGATGTAGCGTTCACAAGTTTTTAGCCACCACTAACGAGCAGGGGAATGTGTGGCCAGCACAATGCCCCAGGGGCCTTGCCAGTACCTGGGCTCGAATCCGCGACTCGGGATCTGCCTCGGATCACGTATGTTCTCCCCAACCAATTTCCCAAAAATTAAACATTATTTAACCGCGTTTTATTAACTCGCTTTCGTTCCTGTGGCAGTGTCACACTGTCCACAATTTTTTTCAAATATAGGATATTTTGTAGCTTTGGATACTTCCCCCTTTTTCCTATATCCTGCGTCCATGTTTGTTTTTGTTTTTCCTTTCTTTTTATTTAATATTAATATTTTAAAATACAATATGTTTTAAGAATGTTATTATTACTTATGTAAGTATTGTAAGAATGTATTTTATGTTTTACTAATGAAGGCATTAGCCGAAACGTTTACTATCGTGTCAGTCTTAAAATAAAGCTCAAATTTATTGTTTTCATTGCACAATTTGTTTGTGTATTTTGTATTTTATTTAAAAGCTTTATTGCAGTCCCATTCTATATGATACACAAAATGATAACACCGACAAGCGTGAAGTTGCCGTCTTTAACATTAGTGTTTTTAAAATAAAAATATTGAAACTTCGCATTTTACATTAATGGTTAAAGTCTTTCCTTACTCACGTAGGTAATCGGTTTCTTACTATAAATGAATATCGAAAGACTTTATTTGTACAAACACGTCCCACGTCTTGTGGTCATCAAGAGATGTTATGGGCACAGTGAAGCCAAAGTTGGAATATACTTGTTTACATGAAAACGTCGGCCATGGCTCCATATTAACTAGTGTGGAGACAGACTATAGGGGCGAGGACTCGATTGTAGATCTAAAATAATAAGTGCATAATATCTACCTGTGCGTCTTATTACCACCATAATATAACCAGTCATTGTCATTATTCGACAGTCCTTGGATAATAGACTCGTGTGCTGAGCCGGGGTATCACCCCTAGGTTGGTCACTTTGATTATCCTCCGTCTAGCAACAGTCCTTGGACCAATAGACTCGTGTGCTGAGCCGTGGTGGCGCAGAGTTTTAAGCAAGTTGAAGTAGGGCAAAATCCACCCCTCTACTGTGAGGTCAGCTTAATGGGAGACACTTTTGACCTTGATTTTTGTATATCCAGGTGGCCTCCTTATAGGAAACCTTTCCGGGTTGTTCTCTAGCTATTAGTTCCCTGGGGGTGGGGTATAGTTGCTGGGAGAGTGTTTCAGGGAGACCTGTTAAGATGCTTATGCTCTTGGGCTGTTGACTTTCTTCCACATGTAGGATATGTTTTAATCCAATGTACAATACAAATGACCTGGGTTTTTTAAACTGAATTCCCAAAAATTCAACGCCATCATTAGGTGAGTATAGCAGGTTATTTCTAGTCTCTTTATGTTTTATATCTAAACGTTTTCAGAAACTTATATAGACTCGTTTTTAAAACTATATGTAATATTTTTTAATGAAATTGTTGGTTTGTGTTTACAAAACATATGACATGACCTGCTACCAGAGCTTTGCTCATGGTGAGTCTGTGGGAAGAATTTATGATGATTGTAACGATTGTACGTGTTTATCCATTGGGTTCTCCTGTACGTTGATGGATTGTCTGTGGGTCGAACCCCTGGATTGTGAGATAGAAGGACAGATAATCATACGAAACTAACAAGAATTGTTTATTAACTTTGAATTTAACATTTTATATTAATTTATGTTATAGTAATTGATTCTCGAGACTTGAGAAATGTAATAATCTATCACTAAATCTATCACTAAATCTATCACTAAATATATCACTAAATATATCACTAAATCTATCACTAAATCTATCACTAAATCTATCACTAAATCGTGGTCTTAGAATAATGCTGAATGATTGTTAATACGCAAAAAATATTTAATTAGTAAATTTGATTGTAGTTTATCTCCATTATATCCACAGCTATACCAGAATGGTGACAATATACCAACTGATGAATGTTTCGACTGCAAATGTTTGAATGGCAACCTGGCTTGTACAACTGCCCCGTACAAATGTTGGATACTGAGAGAGTCAGAGAAGAGAGCGACACAGAAGTAATAATTGCCTTCAATTTAATGTAAAATTGTAAAATAAATTTAAAACTTTCTTTTTCATTATCAAATTTACATATTATTATGATGTAACTCTTTACCCAAATATTTTAATTGACAATGGAAAATATTGAGTGGTTTGATTTTTATTACTTT
The DNA here is from genome assembly GCA_944989445.1 of Ampullaceana balthica. Classification (NCBI taxonomy): domain Eukaryota; kingdom Metazoa; phylum Mollusca; class Gastropoda; family Lymnaeidae; genus Ampullaceana; species Ampullaceana balthica. The sequence goes on from CALYLW010000025.1 coordinate 1,581,979, forward strand.
AGTTGGGATAAAAAATTAAGGAGATGAAATATTTAGTGCTAATAAAATAATGGAAATTATTTACTTTGTGTTTATTTTTTTTATTTTTTTTTATCGTTCGTTTGTTCATTATTGTTGGTCGTTCATTAAGTTTCGAACCAGGTCAGATTGGTTGTAAGATCAGATACTGTGGACATTTTCTTTGATTTGAAACCATTATAATAAAACGCTCCAACAGATTATAGTTGATGCTCTGGCTTTAAGATAAAATTGTATGTAAAAAAAAATAATAATAGTATTATCAGGTATTATAAATCATAAAATATAATGCTCTACATTTTGAATGGAGATTTTAAAAATTTGTAGTGGAATAGAGCCGTTAAAGTGTAGAGAAACTAAATCAAATATTGGACAGTTTCCTGTCTCCGGACATTTCAATGGTCGCGACCATGTGATGTTGCTGACCTCTCACCACCACGGTCACCTACAAACACACCCTACAGAGTCAGTCTGGAGAATAGGGTTATCCCAGAATATGGGATCCTTGCACCACATGGGATGAATGTATTATTGTCACTGACATGCTTATGACTCGCCCACTTTCCCCTTAGCTATATAACTTTTGTGCTACTCTCTTCCCCCTATAGCTCTTTTTGGCTTTGGATTACATTGCAGCTAAGTTTTTTCATTTCGTTTCTTTAGATGTTTTTGTTTTTGTCTATTTGTTTGTTGAGGAAGGCTTGTTGCCGAAACTTTATTTGTTCTGTGACGCCATAAAAGGCCCATACATACCCTATTTGAATAACATACAGTGGTACCTCGCTATACATCCTTAGTCCATTCCAGACTCTTGGACATATGCCAAATAGGACGTATGACAAACGTATTGTTCAATAACGAAATAACGGGAAAATAATTGATCCGTTCCCCTGAAAAAAATCATATTGTTATTTCCATATTATACATTTATTGAGTCGTTGCAAAATATAATTTAAACACTGCTTAATTCTAAAATATATTGATAAAATAACTTAATAATACGAATTTTTTTCTTCTGTTTTCGCGTGATCCAGTTCGAAAGCAATTTTTCAACATGCTCTAATGTTTTATATAGTCTTTTCCTCCTTTTTTTCTTTTTTTTTCATTCGATTTCAAACCCTTTGCAACTTCTGTCCACTTAAAAACGTTTTTGGTTTCATAGAAATCGTTGTTTTCGGCTTTCGGTATGCTGCAACTAAGTCCCGTTCACGCATACCAATTTTATCCTCTAATACAATCTTTTTTTCCCCTATATAGTTATCCTAACCATTTTTTCGTTGCTTGGCTAATCTCATTAACTTTCTTAAAACTCATGGTAAGTATTTTTACTTATTAATAAATTCGAAGGAAAACGCAAAATCACGTGACAAAACAGTTATTGCGCGAATCGTTCACTGTATGGTAGCAACTAAAGTACTAACACATCGCGTGGTATGCTGTCATTCCTACAAGTTACGCATGCCTGATGTGTCATTTTTACTCATACTAATTCAAGCAGGCTGGTCGTATTACAAGCAAAGGACGAATACCAATCAAAATGTTTCGCGTCTAAACAAGACGTATACTAAGTTGGACGTATTCCAAAGCAGGCGTATACCAAGGTAAAACTGTATATCTATTTATCTATAATCCTGATTGCAGTCTCATCCATATTTAAATCGAGCTTTAAACATCATCTAACTCAAACACACATTCCACAGAATGACAATCCATCTAAATTGGAAGTTTATGACAAAGGGAATCACTGTAGCTAAACATCGTGTTTTGTGTGTGAGTGCGTGCGTATACTTGTGTGTTTAGAAATAGCGATTTATCTACCTCACCTGTTACAGACGCTTTTTCTACACAGAAGATTATTGCGTCCTATGATTATCCATGTATTATGTCTAGTATTGTCTAGTCTTGCATTTTTATGAGAGTTTTAAATGTAGATGAAGTGTTCGTTTTTCTGATTTCCCCGGGCACCCGTTCCACGTCCGTATTCCGGACGGGAAGAACGAGAATTTGTATGTGTTTGTTCTTGCATACTGAATAAGAAAGGTGTTTTTATCCATATGTCTATCTGAGGGTTGTATTAAGCTATCTTTGTGTTGTATTTCTAAATTATAATTAATTGCTTTATGTATAATTACTACTTTAGTCTTGGTTCTTCTATCCTCTAGTGCAACGGTGGCCAAATGGTGGCTTGCGAGCCGCTTGCGGCTCTTCTGTGTTCACATTGCGAGCAATTTATGAAATAAAAATTTTCATTTGAAATATCAATATACATAATTTGCAATCTCTGTCACGCCTGTAGTGTCTCTCCGTGACGCTACTAATTTTAGAAAGCAGCGCACCAAATTACTGCACCAATGCATCAAAAGGTTAGCAAATTAAAGATGCGCTGTAAAAAATATTATATGACGTCATTGTTTTAGCTCATATTTTAATTTTGGAAAATGGAACAATGTAAAAAGAGGACTTGATGATGGTTAATTATAAAATAAAAATACAAAGGGGGGCGCCTTATGCGCCTTACAACTCCTTTCATAAAATACGTTGTGTGAATTTCAGAAATTTTAATATTTCGTATTTATCAAACAAGGACAAGTTATTTGGGCTTTTGAAAAAGGTGGGCGCCATTGGCGCCCTAAAAATTGCATTTTTTTTTCAAAATAAATAGATTTCAGCTGAAAATTTCCGTCATTTTTGATGAGTAATACTAGTATAACATTAAAAAAATTAATGAATTTTTTTCTAAATATTTTTTTTAAAAATATTTACCAAAACAAAGGTTTGAAAATAATTTGGGCTAGATCTAAAGAAAGAAACAGCAAGCTTGCAGAGTTAAGGTCTGAAATGTAACAGCAGAACACACTACTTTCTGTTTCAGCAAAGAAAGTGTCACTTCAACCAAGTCAAGTAATGCATTCGCTTGGAATATTTCTCGTGCTGAACGAACTTATTCTGATGGGGACTTCATTAAGAAGAATATCGATAACGGAATTTTAATAGTAGATCCAAATAGTTCCAGACTTCGGATACTGGTAACCCGAATTTGAATGTCACGCCACACCACTGAGTGACGTATAGCAGACATTAACGCCGATATTGAAAGAAAATGAGTAACGATTTAAAGAACTGTGTAGCATTCAGTTTGGCTCTTGATGAATCAACAGATATTCAAGATACGCCACAATCGGCGGTGTTCCTTTGTACTGTTTCATTAGACGTGGCTACAAGAGAGGAGCTACCACTCTCACATGCCAGAAGGGAAATATCCTTAACTTAAAAAGCCAGTTTCAGACTTAAATCCGTTTTCTGTGTAACCTACTGATTTACTCCACAAATCAAATCAAAGCACCGGGCAGTAAATAGCAACCAGCCTCTGACAAAAATTATTCGCACCACAACTACTAGTTACCACAACTACTAGCTACCACAACTACTAGCTACCACAACTACTAGCTACCACAACTACTAGCTACAACAACTACTAGCTACCACAACTACTAGCTACAACAACTACTAGCTACCACAACTACTAGCTACCACAACTACTAGCTACCACAACTACTAGCTACAACAACTACTAGCTACAACAACTACTAGCTACAACAACTACTAGCTACCACAACTACTAGCTACCACAACTACTAGCTACAACAACTACTAGCTACAACAACTACTAGCTACCACAACTACTAGCTACCACAACTACTAGCTACCACAACTACTAGCTACAACAACTACTAGCTACCACAACTACTAGCTACAACAACTACTAGCTACAACAACTACTAGCTACCACAACTACTAGCTACCACAACTACTAGCTACCACAACTACTAGCTACCAACCAGATTAAAAGAAACTTGCTAGTTCAAAGGCTTCTCAGCAGAATTATAGCAATTCAGGATCACTATAATTATGAGTCTAAATCAGTGTTTCTATTCATAAATTACATCATCATCCCATATAATAAAAGGCAATATTCTGTCCGTTCTGTCCCGTCATCTATAGCGATTGGTCCCTCACACGGTTAATGACTCCTACAGCCAATGATATTGAACACGTTTACCCGGACGTTCAAAACGAGTTATATTTGGTGCAGTATTTCTTCAAAGACTTTATTTTGAGTTATGCGCTTTGGGATTTATAGTCAAAAGCTCAAATTTTACGAGTTATTTATTTTAACTATAATGAATAGTATTTTTGTCGTGATGCACATGTATGCCGGTCGAGACGGCTGTTTGGGGCGGGGAGGGGGGGTTATAACAACATGCCACCGAACGGTGGCGGAACGTCCTTGGACGGGCTTTGTTGCTCGTATATAATAAAAGGCTAAGTTCTGTCCCGTCATCTGTAGCGATTGGTATCTCAAACACACATGACTCCTACAGCCAATCATATCAAGTTTACGCGGACGTTCAAAATGATTTAATTTTGGTGCAGTATTTCTTCCGAGACTTTATTTTGAGTTATGCGCGTTGGGATTTATAGTCAAAAGCTCTGTTTTTACGATTTATTTATTTTAACTATAATGAACTAGGTTGTGCTGCGGCGCCGTGGCGCCTGCGGCGCCCGCTTTTTTTAAAGGCGCCTACGGCGCCCACCTTTTTCAAAAGCCCAGCTAACTTGTCCTTGTATGATAAATACGTAATATTAAACTTCCTGAAAGGTAAACAAAGTATTTTATAATAGGGTCTGTAGGGCGCCTACGGCGCCCACTTCTTTTGTTGTCAAAAGCCCAAGTAACTTATCCTTGTTTGATAAATACGAAATATTAAACTTCTTGAAATGTACACAAAGTATTTTATAATTATAAATCCTCAAATTCTATTTTTACATCGTTCCCTTTTTCCAAAATTAAGATATAAGCTAAAGCAATGACGTCATATAATATATTTTTTACAGCGCGTCTTTAATTTGTAATTAATTTGCACACCTTTTGATGCACACCTTGTGTTAAATATAAGATCAACCAATGACGTCATATTAAATATTTTTACAGCGCTAATCACCACACGATTTTTTAAAACTGCTATAGACTGTTGTACATCGTTCCTCAGCGTTCCACATCCAATGAGTGAGCCACTTGGGCTTTTATATTATTTATAGTATTTTTGACGTGATGCACATGTATGCCGGTCGAGACGGCTGTTGAATGGGAGTTACAACATGCCACCGAACGGTGGCGGAACGTCCTTGGATGGGCTTGGTTGCTCGTATTTAAATATGTCTATTGTGTAGCTGTAAAGCATATATTTCTTCTACATATATTTAGGGCTAATAAAATAATTAAAATGTTGTAAAATAATTTTTAAAAAATCACAAAAGGAATTTATCAATGCGGGTCTCGAACATTTTTAAACTACTAAAATGGCTCTCTGTTACTACGAGCCTGGCCACCCCTGCTCTAGTGTTTCAAGGTTTAATAATTTAGCTAATGGTGATATTCTTGTCAGTTTTGAATATTCTCCAGTTATGAATCTGGCAGCTCTTTGTTCAATTTGTTCTAGTTTATCAATGTTTTCTTTGGTGGATGGGATCCCGTACAGAATATGCATATTCTAGTACAGGTCTCATCAAGGTGAGACAGCATTTTAGTTTTATATCTCTATTACATATGTTAAAGTTTCTTTTTATAAAGCCTAACGTTTGTTTTTTAATAACTTCATTGACATATGGGATTCCATGATAGTTTCTCATTTATTATGACTCCTAATTATTTTGCATCTTTAGTTTTGGGTTAGTTATTTTCCATGAATGTAATATTTTGAATTTATTTATTTCTTTTTCTTTGTTACTCTTAACAGTTGACACTTTTCTGGGTGGAAAGACATACTCCAGTTAGTTTCCCATTTTATCAGTTCATCTAAGTCTTTTTGTAAAATTTTGCTATCTTATTATGATTTAATTGTTCTCTAGATTATATAATCATTAGCAAATAACCTAACTTTTGTTCCTGTTGAGATATTGTTGGGTAAATCATTTATACAAATTAAAAAGAGGAAGGGGCCTAGCACAGTTCCTTGTGGAACTCCTGAGTTAACCTTCATTGGTGCAGATTTAGATCCATTAGTTATTACAATTTGTTCCCTGCCCAAAAGCAAGTCTTGAATCCAGTGATGTAAGGACCTGAGATTCCAAAGTAGTTAAAATTTTTTAAGTAAACTAAGGTGGTGAACTTTGTCAAATGCTTTTGAGAAGTCTAGTAATATTGTATCTATTTGATCATTTTTGACTAAGCCTTTTGATAGTTCATCTATTAAACCTATTAATTTTGTTTCACATGATCTTTTTGTTTTCTAAAGCCATGTTGATGTCGGGCATTGGGCATTAAATTTGTCAAGGTTGTTAAACTATTCTACTATATATTATGTGTTCTAGTAATTTACAGGTGATACTAGTAAGTGATACAGGTCTGTAATTACCAGGGTATGATTTATCCCCTTTCTTAAAGAGTGGAGTTACGTTAGCTAATTTCCAATCCTGAAGCACTTTACCCTGGTTCAGAGAGGCTTGAAAGAGAACTACAAGGATTAGGGACAGTTCATTGCTTATTTCTTTTAATAACCTTGCAAGCAATTCATCTAGGGCCAGTAGCTTTGTTTATTTTAAAGCTTTTTAGGAGTGAATATATACCTATCTCGTTTAAAGTTATGTTACCTATTTCCTCCATTTTATATAAATTTATTAAAACTTCCTTGTACCTGAGGCAGAAAAGGATGATGCAAAATATGTGTTAAGGATATTAGCTTTAGTCTCATTATCATTATATGTTTTATTATTCGAGCCTTTTAGTGTGGCTATTTCGGTAGGTTTCTTTTTTTTAGATTTGATAAAAGGCGATAAGTTTTTATTGTTATCTTTAGTAATTACATTGTGTATAAATTCATTTTGGAGATTTCGACTAAGATTTTGTGTCAAATGTTTAATCTTTAAGTATTTTTTGTGTATCCTTTTTAAAATGGTAGCTTTAAATTTCTTAAATCAGTTATCTTTTGTTTGCATAGTTTTTTAAATTTATAATTGAACCAGCATTTGTTACTTTTATTTGATATTAGTTTTGTTGGAACAAACTCATCCATTATAGTTTTTAGATTTGTTTTTATATCTTTCCAAATTTCTTCTATTGGGCTTTTTGTGCTACATTTACTTAGGAAATTTTGTTGGAAGTTAGCCGCTGATTGGTGTAATTTTATTTAATTACATTAATTTCAAAGATTGATTATTCTTCTAGGTATCTTATTTATTTTAGTTTTTATTGTATTGGTTACCCTAACAATATCCTGGTCGAACAGTCCAGGAATTATTTTGCAGTCTATCACTATTCCTGGTCTATTTGTTAAGAATAAATTTAATGTTTTATTTTTCCTTGTTACTTTTACTTACTATCTGTCCTAGGTTTATGTTTATTTGCAGGTGATAAGAAGTGTCAAAACCATGGTAGGCAAACGATTTCTCCAAATGGATACAATAACATTTATCAACATTTTGAACATTCCTGTAAGTCAATAGTTTAAAACAAAAATGTTCGTGTAATCGTCCGGAAATTAGTTGATATTTTGTGGCCGACAATTTTTTTCTTTTACTTTTTGACTTCTCGTACATTTTTAGTGATTATTCGTTTAAAAAAAAAGAATAGTTTAAAATTTTGACAATTAATCGATAAGTAAATCGTTAAATTTTGTTGCCCTAATTTATTTGTTTCTTTTCCTTAGTACTTAACAGTTGACACTTTTCTGGGTAAAAAGAAATTCTACAAATAACTTCTTATTTTATTAATTCATCTATGATATTTTTTACGATTTTGTTCTGATTTTCTTGAGCAAAATAAATTTTAAATGTATTAGATCTATGTAAATATTAAAAATGTATTATGATGGTCATCAAATCTTTCATAGGATATCGAGACGAAGAATGCCCTGAGTATCTTCTTCTTCATATTCTTTTGGCCTGAGACTTAGTGTCTTAAGGCCTGGGCTAATACCTGGGCAACCTGCTTCATCTGCAGAGCAGTGCCATATAACATTGTCTTCACATGAGACTCTTTTACCTCCCTAATCTCCCCGGCTATGCCTAGCGAGGGACACGAAGTTAACAGGTGTATTACTGTTTCAGAGGCTTGGCTGCAATTACGGCAGTTAGAGTCCTTGTTGAGGTCTAGCCTGTTGAAATATGAGATAGTTGGGCAGTGCTCTGTTCGCATTTGAGTCACTAAACTCTGGTGTTTGCGACTCAAACTCCCCCACTGGTCTGATTGACTTCTGCCCTGAACATGTTAGCGAATAACCCCTGGCAGTCGTATTGTCAGCCCACTCTGGTACCATTTGTTCCTGAGAATGAAATTGTGTCTTTTTATGTTGATAATTTTATTATTTAGAAAAATGATTGCAACGGTTCACGTAACGTTAAGATTTAAGATTCTTCATTTGTCCTTTGAGTTCCTTGTGGAACATAGGGCCTCTGTCAAAGCTCGCCCCTCTACATGGTCCCTTGCCAGTCGCTTCAATTCTTCCAAGCTCTTGCCAGTTCTTCCAGCCTCGTCTAACATGCTCCGTCTTCATGTACGCAAGATTTAAGATTACAGAGACTTTAAGATCTTAATTTATTGTGCTTTTCTCATTCTTACTTTTTTATGTTAGGTACTTTTTGAAAGACTCATAATTTTACTGTATGAGCACAACCGAATAATTTGAAAAGATGAAAGCGTTCATGCTATATTTTTGATTTTGATATTCCTAAAAAAATGATCGGCATCCTTCCGTCTCGGGAGACGATGGTGAATCACCTTTGACTTGGGTTGCATTTTCTCGAGTGGCTGTGCAGTCCTTTCCTTGAGTGACAGTCTTTTCCACAGCTTTTACACACGAGTTCTTTCTTCCAAATGTTTTGGCCTTCCTCCTAGCTCTTCTTTCTGTAGCCTCCTCCATCCTTCGCTCCTCGGCTACTATTACGCCCTCTTTGACAACTGTGCGCCACGTAGATCGGTCTTCTGCCTTACACTCCCAGTCGCTTGTGCGTATTCTGGCTGCTTTTATGTCCCTTTGGCAGACATCTTTAAATCGCAGACGTGGGCGACCTGCCTTCCTCTTTCTCGATGCCAGTTCTCCATATAGGAGGTCCATGTGGATGCGGCCAGGGCTCATTCTTTTAACATGTCCTAGCCATCTCAGACGTCTTTCACTAAGGATTGAGAACATGCTTTGGGTATTGGCACGCATTAGGATATCAGTTTTAGGCACTTTGTCTTGCCATTTAATGCCAAGGATGCGATGCAGGCATCTCAAGTTGAAGCTATTAAGCTTGCGCTCTTGGGATGTATAAGTGGTCCATGTCTAGCTCCCCTATAGCAGTGTACTAATGACGCAGCCTCTATAGACACACAGTTTGGTTTTCTCTGTTAACTTGGTGTTTTACCAGACCCGTTTATTTAACTTAGCCATTGTGGCAGCTGCCTTGTCAATTCTATTGTTTATTTCCTCTTCAATGGACAGTGTTTTGAAGACATTGGAACCCAGGTCAGTGAAGCTTTCCTCAACCTCCAAGTTTTCATTGTCGATATTGATGGTAGGAGGAGGTTGTGTGTCTTGGGCCATGATTTTTGTCTTTTTTCAATCTGTTTTGCAGACCAAGTTCTTTGCAGGCATTGGAGAAGCTTGTCACGAGTTTTTGCAAACCAGTCTCTGTGTGTGCTGTTAATGCCGCATCATCCGCAAAGAGTAGCTCGCGAATTAGGACATTTGTCGTTTTGGTCTTGGCTCGGATGCAGGCAGTCTAGAAAAGTCATCCATCAGCTCTGGTGTGTAACCAGATTCCATCACTGATATCCTTGAATGCATATCGAAGCAGTAGAGAGAAGAATATTGCGAACAGTGTTGGTGCAAGTACACAATCTCGCTTAACTCCCGCTGATGTCTGTAAAGGCTTCTGACGTAGCTCCTTCGAACTGCACATTGCCCAACATATTTTCATGGAACTGTCTGATGATTGCGAGTAGTAAATAAAATACTTTAAACATTAAATATTTGACTACCGCAAAAAAGTCTGCTTTTATGATAGAGAAAATGACGTCCTCACAGGTCTGAAGTTGGTTAAAATGATATACACCAGACCGAAGCTGGCGTTAACTCAACATAGAGTGAACCCTTTAAAAAGTATGAAGTCGTTTCACCTCAATTTTATCAAAAGTTGTTAATGATTCTAAAATTGTGAAGGATAGTGTGAGGCGCATACCACAGCTGGGTCAGACGGCTCAAAAGAAACATGGGTCGTTCAGTAGGTTGATGGAATTTAGGCCATTAGATATTCTGTATGAATGAAAAATGAATATTTTCTACCAGCAAGCTTTCTTCGATCTGATGTTTAAATACTCTATGAAGTAAAATTTAAAAATCTTTAAAATTTTAATATTTTTAATATATTTTTGGTCATTTTGGAAGACTTGCCGACAATTTTGGTGCTGCTGGTTCAAAAGACTTCGTCCTGTGTCCATCAAATCAGGGAACTTTTAAAAGGGACCGAGTAGAAGACCGCTTCATTTTTATATATTAAATGTTTAAAAAATGCTTTCCTAAATTAAATGTTTTCTCACCTTCTTTACCAAACGATATTCTGACATTCTAATACTTATAAATTGATTCTTGTTATGTTTGGGGCGTACACCCATCCTCAAAATTCAAAAGTATTTTAAATTTGAGTCCACGCTTTTTCTATCTGATGAAATCATTATTGTTAGATTACGTTATAAGAGGAGCGCACCGGATAAGTTTTGATTGAATATTTGTAGAGCGCCATTTCATTGTTTGATATGATCGCATGGTAAGTTGTAGTGCTAAGACCTGGGGGAATGGGTTCGATTCCAGTGAGAGAATTATTTATCTGTTAATAATGTGGGTTGTTATAGTAACATCATGTTGTAAAAAATTGGAATTGTGAGTAAAACATAATCCAGCGAAAATGCAATTATTATTCTTGTCTATGTCCTTTAATTACAGGTCTTTTAAATAATGATACAATGATATATGTATTACTTAATTATTTTTTTCAATCGGGGTAATATTATTACACAAATTTCTGGTCTATGACATCTGTAGTAAAAATAAATTACCGGTGCAGGGCTTTTCAACTATTCTATTTTGTATTACAGCAAGCAAAGTAAGAAACTTTCTTCAACATAAAGAGTTGCACAATTGATAAGATTTTGGGCCTGAAATTTAAAGGCTGTAACTCTGTTGACTGCCATTGTGTCCAGTAACAAGTAGTAACAACAGGCGCAACAGGTGTCAATTTAACGGTCATGTAAAGTAAGTGTCAAATAGTTAACAGGGTCGAATACTTGTCTCATACCATGTCATGTTGACAAGGTTGTGATCACACTCGTAGGGGTCAAATAGTTAACAGGGTCGAATACTTGTCTCATATCATGTTGACAAGGTTGTGATCACACTTCATATTAAAGCCCTATCCAAAGTGGTTTACTTCTTCGTTTGCAAGGAGCTTAATGCTTCAGATCTTAATTGAGCTCAAGTTAACAAAATATCAAAACTCTGTTAAAAAGTTTATTCTCCGTCCTAAACACATGACAGTTGCAAGGATTACACAATCGTGACTAGGGCTTATCTTAAATAAAACTTCATTTTAGCGCTATTTAAAAAAATTATAATTAAAATTGGAATTAATATTGAAGGGAAGTAATCGTGGTACACTTAAAATTATAATTGTTGTTGTCCCCCTTGACGGACCTGAAACAAAATATGTGATCCTCGAATTTGAGATTAAAGATCAGTTTTATTTTTTCGAACTGAACTCACAAAAATTAGACATTTTGAGTGAAATAATCAAATTATTTTTTTATTTCAGGTATAAAATAAATTGTCTGATATCCATTCTAAAGATTGTAAGACATTTTACTGCAGCCAAGATAATGTCACTGGTTATCAATGTAACGCTTAAAATCTACAAAGAGTAAATAATCTTTAACTCACACTATTCTGTTCCAACAAAAGTCATCTACTTCTTTACTGAATATCTCATTGTTTACTACTATAAGTATCCTTATTAAAATATAACTATTCCTTTCAAAATAAAAAATAAAAATAATTTTGGACTACATGAGAAAAAACAAAATTCTAGGTAAGTCTGAAGTGATAAGAAAAAGTGCTTGATTGCATGTTGTGATGTCATAAGATATCTTGTGTAACACTTATTTTAAAATAACTTGTCACATTCTGAATGTCCAACACAATTAGACTGCGATATGGCCTTCAAATATATATATATATATAAATACTCGAAACGATGTGTGCTATTAGAACAATAAATGTCAAGCCTTATTAGTGGACACCTGTCGAGAAGAGGTGGCCTCTACTGGGCTCGACAGATGAGTAGGGTCGCGGACTAGACTGCAACCCGAAACAGACAACTCCTGGCGGGCAATGCCTAAGTCCGTTATGTTAGCTGTTAGGTACTAGTCACATATTATTACAGTCGCTGTATGGATCTTAGGCAGAGAATCTAGAATCTAGATGCAATGCCGATGATGAAAACCAAATTACCCGTTGGGGTCGGGTTATTCCGAAGCGACCGTTTCGCCCCTCCCCCTCATTTTACTAGCAACACTATTGAGCAGTGCCGGTTTAGGGTTAAGAGCGCCAGTACGGATTAGCAAAAGGTACCGCGAAGAACGCAGCGGACGCCAGCTCAGAGGAAACCTTCCAGTGGTGGTCACACCCTAGGTAGGTCATTGATGATCCCAGGATTAGCGGCGGTCCTAACCATGGAGACTCGTGTGCTTTGACGTTGTGGTGCCGAAGTGGTAGCGGGTCGATGTAGGGAATTCCACCCCTCCTTTTGAGGTCAATTAAGTGGGAGGCATTTTGGACCTTGTGTCCTGGATGCCCAGGTGGCCGCTTCAGAAGCAACCGCTCCAGGTCGGTTCTTAGCTTTTACGTCCCCTTTGGGGCCAGATAGCTGAGACGGCCCATGAAGAGCACTAGGCTCGGGGCTGCTGATTTTCTTCCACAGGTATTATCATTAATGGACATGGAATAAATCTTTAGTATTAGAGTTTTCATAACACAAATTGTGTGTGTATCTTTTATTCGATATTTGCGTAGTTTACTTAGACGGAAGAAAACTAAAGACATCCATGCTTGTTACAAGTATTAATTTCATTAAACGGTAAAGCCAATAGAGTATTATTACGAAAAAGCTTTATCATTGTAATATTAAAAATTTTCAATAAATTGTTATTAGTATTGATTACATTCTGATCATTACACGACGGAAGAATATCAGGATGCATCGATGATTGGTAATCTTATATCTTTCAGGTAGTTTTCAGAATTAGGTTTGATTCTACATATTTATATTTAGTGTTTTATCGTGAGGCACACTTCAATCAAAAACGCATTTTCGCTAAAGCCGGGAGATATTCGGAAAGAAAACATATAAATTAAGGCCATGTTGAAAAAATAGATATTAATTTACTAAAATAAATATCAAAATACTTTCAAATTATTAGTGTAAACAATGGATTTCCTGACAAAATGATTCTCCTCAAACAAAATTCAAAATTCAGGGTAATTCTAGCCCCACAATAATCCTGTTGCATGATGGTTTCCAATTCTTGGTGAAAATGGGCTGGGTTGTTTTAATTCACTTTGAAGTTACTCCATGTTGTCAGTCTCGTATTGGACGTCTATTCAATACATTTTTCAGCTGTACAGTGTTATCTAGGGAAAAAGTAAAAGTGATGTAGATATGTATGCATTACAAAGTTTTGTTGTACAATGATTGGCCTTCTATCTGAACTCATGTCCTTACATGATACATTGAAGTGGACAGTGCCATTGGAGATATAATTCATTTCAGTTGTTTTAGGTTCGTTTTTTTTCTATAGGCTTGATCATTTCTGTGACCCCAACGCGTCATAAGCCATTCGGTCATATCTATTTTTAGGCTCTTCGTTGTCAGTAAGGTCAAACTTTCTCAAACATGGCTAGCAACAGTGTGTTTAATAGTCTTATAGTGCTATCTGAAAACGATGTTCCAGGTGCTATTTTGGACAAAAAATATATTTCTTCTCACTCAGTTTTGCAGCCGAAAAAAGTTATTAAAATGTCGAAGACTTAAAACTTTAATAAATAAGCCGTAACATAGTATTTTAAATTATTTAAAGATGAGTGTAAGCGTTCATATTCGTAACTACGGCTACGGTAAACACTAGTCCTAGCGTAGTCAATTATTAACATATATGTATTTTAATATTGTTTTCCTTGGCCCTTGCCTTATAAAAATATATGCCTTTAGTAATAAACTTACACTAAGATAATTACATCATAGTATGAAAGAATAAACTTCATGGACGAACGAGCAACTAGAACTAGTTACTACTAACTTATTACTAGATAATAGAGTTAGAGCCTCATCAGATGCAGAGTCACTAATTATAATTCATTTACATAATTCATGCTCCCAAGGACGTTCCATTTCGCATAATATAATATTACATAATATAACCATCTATTGATATTTAAATAAATAAGCCTAGGCCTAAGAGTTTATTTAAGATGAGTGAAAGTGTAAGCGGTCGTTCCGGCCGTCGCCACTAGTACTAGTCACTAGTGCTAAAAAACTTATATTTAATATAAATTATCTTATCTTATCTTATCTTTTACAGACGCTCCTTCTATACAGAAGATTATTGCGTCCTACGCTTATCTATGGTTTGTGTTTAGTCCTGCATTTTTATTAGAGGTTTAAATGTTGATAAAGTGTTGGTTTTCCTGGATTCTTCAGGCAACCCATTCCACCCCCGAATTCCGGACGTTTTCGTTGGTTCATATAAATTATATATGCCTTAGTATTTATTAGTAATAAACTTACACTAAGATTATGATTTTAATTATAATTACATCATACGTTTTAGAAGTAAATAGTATTTGAATGTATAAAATTCTCGGACGAATGAGCGAATGAACTAAAAAAAAAGTATAGTCTGTATATTTACATATTAATATTAAATTCACTCTCGCAAGGAAGCTCTATTTCGCATTATTATAATATATCAAATAATATGACCTTATATTTTTCTTTAAAATTCCATAAAATCAAGCTTTTGAACAAGTTTTAGATAATTTCAATGAGCGCATTCCCTCTAATAGTTATGAATAAATATTAACTACTTGACCTTACGGCACCTCAGGCGGTGACCTAGTTATAGATCGAGTCTATTATTAGACTTCCGGTAAATAATGACCAAGCCTATAAAAAAGTTTAAAAGTGTACATTTGAATTTTAAAAAAGATAAAATGGGCCATTTGAATAAACAATACTATCAATACTCAATAACAGCCAATTAACATCGATTTATCAATGTTATATTACCTATAAAGATATTAATTTTAAAAATGCTAGTGAGCAATAAAAAAAAACATGAGTCTCAACTAATATTCTGGAACTATGAGATGAAAGAAGAAAACTTAAGAGCGTAAAGAATACTGCAGAAGGAGGAACCAAATACATAGCAATCAATAAAAAGATCATAAAAGATATGACAAAAGCAAAAAAATAATGGATATAAAAACAATGCTCAGACATCAATGAAAATTTACTAGGGAACAACTCAAAAAAGGCTTACAGATTGTTAAAGACTTGAAATCCACCAAACAAAGTCTTATCTCAACCATACAAGATAAATCCGCAAAATGTATCACAGAAGAACAAGAAATTCTCAAAAGATGGACCGAATACTTTTAGACCACCAGGGCTGGACGAAAAATTGGTCAATTTAAGATATATAAATAATATTCTTTAATAATTTCTCTTTATCAGTCTATCAAATCTGGTTTTTCCGTTAACTAAATTAAGACTATCGTATCGGAATAGAGATCAGATTAATAATAATTTAGATAAGATTTGATTAATTTATCATATTTTCAGCAATTCGTGTAAACATTTGTCCATTTTTATTATAAAATATACTAAATTTGGGGGCCCCTAAACCACGGGGGCCCCTCGCGTAAGCCCATTCAGCCCCCCTCCCCCTTAATCCGCCAAAGGTATAGCAAATTGATTTTTTAGAATGAAATAGAGTAAAGGGCCGTCCATAAAGTAATCCATGCTATTTTTGACCATTTTTGACCCCCCTCAACCCTCTCACAAACTGTCCCAAATCTCGGGACAAAGTACGTCCAAAATTCGAAAAATAAAATTAATTAACACCTAATTAAAAATTTTAATTTAATACTTAAAAGACGATTCACTATTAACCTGCATTAAAATATAAAATTTCCACTTAAAAGTAGGGGTGTACCGGATTCAAAATATTGAAATCCGACCGGCGCCGGATTTTTGAAGTGAAATCCGGCCAGAACCTGAAACGGATTTGTTAAAATGGCCGGATTCCGGATAAGCCGAGCCATTATGAATATATATAAATTAGGGCTCTACAAGCCAGCCGGATTTGTGAAGTGAAATCCTGCCAGAGCCGAAGCTGGAGCCGGATTTGTAAAAATAGCCGGATTCCGGATTTTCCGAAACTGGAGCCGAAATCCGGTACACCCCTACTTAAAAGAACTATAAGATTATTAAAATGACTTTAATAGTAGAATAGTTAATTGTCAACATTTGTCACAGTTACTCAATGAAACAGTAACTCAATCTAGATCGATTTTGAAAACAGACATTGCAAAAATTAGACTTGACAATTACATAATACAGATCATTTTTCTGCTACCTTTTCGTTCATAATGGGTGATGTCAAATTTTAGATAATCTTCCGATTATGCAATCTATTGACACAAGATAAGAAGTAGCTTAGAGAAACTTGACCTCACCCAGTGATTAAATAATAAAAAGGAAACAAAACAATTTTACCACACAAAAAAAGACAATCTTATCTTATCTGTTTACAGACGCTCCTTCTATACAGAAGCTTCCTTCGCTTATCTATGGTTTGTGTTTAGTCCTGCATTTTTATTAGAGATTTAAATGTTGATAAAGTGTTGGTTTTCCTGGATTCTTCAGGCAACCCATTCCACGCCCGAATTCCGGACGGGAAGAAGGAAAACTTGTATGTGTTTGTTCTTGCATACGGAATAAGAAAGGTGTTTTTATCCTTATGTCTATCTGAGGGTTGTATTAAGTTATCTTTGTGTTGTATTTCTAAATTAGAATTAATTGCTTTATTATGATTACTACTTTGCTCTTGGTTCTTCTATCCTCTAGTGTTTTCAAGGTTTAATGATTTAACTAATGGTGTTATTCTTGTCAGTTTTCGAATATTCTCCAGTAATGAATCTGGCAGCTCTTTTTTGAATTTGTTCTAGTTTATCAATGTTTTCTTTGGTGGATGGGTCCCATACAGAAGATGCATATTCTAGTACAGGTCTCACCAAAGTGAGGTAGCATTTTAGTTTTTATATCTCTATTACATTTGTTAAAGTTTCTTTTTATAAAGTCTAAGGTTTTGTTTGATTTTTTAATAACTTCATTGACATGGGGATTCCATGATAGTTTCTCATTTATTAAGACTCCTAAGTATTTTGCATCTTTAGTTTGGGTCAGTTCTTTTCCATGAATGTAATATTTTGAATTTATTTGTTTCTTTTTCTTTGTTACTCTTAACAGTTGACACTTTTCTGGGTGGAAAGACATACTCCAGTTAGTTTCCCATTTTATCAATTCATCTAAGTCTTTTTGTAAAATTTTGCTATCTTGTTCTGATTTAATTTTTCTATAGATTATACAATCATCTGCAAATAACCTAACTTTTGTACCTTTTGAGATGTTGTTGGGTAAATCATTTATATAAATTAAAAAGAGTAAGGGACCTAGCACAGTTCCTTGTGGAACTCCTGAGTTAACCTTTATTGGTGCAGATTTAGATCCATTAATTATTACTGTTTCCTCCCTGCCCAAAAGGAAGTCTTGGATCCAGTGATGTAAGGACTAGATTGACAAATTACGTGACCAACTCTTGTGCTATATTGAATCTGTTTATTATGGTCTTGTGAATTATGTTAAATTCAAAAATATTCACTGGACATCAGCTTACAATGGTGAAGTGAAGTGTTCATCCATAGTTACGACTGGTACCAATCTTTCACCATCATCATTTCCTGGAAGGATAATTGCAGACCGATCAATTCGTCCTCATCTAGCCACTCAACAGCTGAATTTGGATTTGCATTTTCTCTTCTGGCAATAACTGCCATGTGTTCTCTTTGACTTCTAGAAGCGATTTTCAAAGGACGGATGCGTTTTATCTTTTTTTTATTCTTGAACAGTTTGGGTGTGCACATTCTCCTGATCCCGAGCTCTGTGTCGCCCTGCATGTTTCTTAAACATTTTTGTGAGGCAAAGTATAGGTGACATACTTTGCAAATTTGATCTAGTAAGCTGGTCTGCAAAGATGTACAATAAAGATCTTATGGTTGTACTTTGAAAACTCCTGTTGATCTCGGCATAATGTCATCAAATTTGAGAGTTTGTGCCACAAACAAGGAAGGAAACTTATGAGAATCTGCGTCTGCTCTTTCTGAAGTTCTAAGTTCATCAGTTGTGCGTTGATTGAGATTAGAGGAGGAAAGAATCTCGAAGCTAAAGCGTTGAAATATGAGCTTCGTACTTTGTCGCAACAGTTTATGTCCTGATATTTCACAATTTGAGTGAAATATTGGCTGGTGCGAATATGATTGTCAGATCCATTCCTGATCCTTCGAAATCAGTCCTGCTGTATCCAATTCAAATTTATGTACAACACAGTCAGGAGATACGCATTTCATGATATTTTGACATAAAACTAAATCAAGTGTTTCACAAAATTTTAGAAAATTATTTTTAAAGCTATTAAATTCTACTAAAAAAGTTTTTTATTTAAATTATAAAAAGTAATTAAATAAATGTGTGACGTCACACATGGCCTGACCCCCCTCCCCCCTGTCATAAACTGTCACACTTTCTTACACACCCTTCCCCGCCCTCTCTTGGAGCGTGACATACTTTATGGACGGCCCCTAGAAAGCAGCTTTCTTTAGTTTAAAAACAGTACGTTAATGATTGTTTCATTTTATTTTTATTTCAGATTCTCTATATAGCTTTTTTTTAAAAATAATTTAAAAAATGATTAACACTTCAAACATTTCCTTCAAACAGCTGCCCTTAACAATGCAACCTTCACCAATGACCTCCCCAACCTATTTCTTTTCTAATAATTAACCTTAATTTTAGGAGAACGGTGGGAGATTCCTCTGAATATTACATAATAGAACTCATATTTTATTTTATCGTTGGGTTTGAAAGGTCGAGGCTTGTCTTCTCCGCTTCCTCTCGTCAAAACCATTTTGAACTTAAGATAATAATTCGACTGAGTAATCATCGCTGTAGTTAATTGTGGTACAACGGTAGATACCGAGAACAGCTTGTGGACTTTTTTATTATATAGGCAGGACATCAATGATGTGACTTTTGATATTTCTGTTAGTTCATTCCTGTCATTGTGGTCACTGAGTGGACACTTGTTAGCACATTCCTGTTATTGTGGTCACTGAGTGTATACTTGTTAGCACATTCCTGTTATTGTGGTCACTGAGTGGATACTTGTTAGCACATTCCTGTTATTGTGGTCACTGAGTGTACACTTGTTAGTTCATTCCTGTTATTGTGGTCACTGAGTGTATACTTGTTAGTTCATTCCTGTTATTGTGGTCATTGAGTGGATATCTGTCAGTGTATTTCAAGTTTAATCCTCTTAATATTTTATTGTGTAATATATAAACAATGATCTTTAATATAAAAACAATGATCTTTAATATATAAACATTGATCTTTAATATATAAACAATGATCTTTAATATATAAACAAAGACCTTTAATATATAAACAATGACATTTAATATATAAAAAATGATATTTAATATATAAAAAATGATCTTTAATATATAAACAATGATCTTTAATATTTAAACAATGATCATTACTATATAAGCGATGATCTTTAATATATTAACAATGATCTTTAATACATAAAAAATATTATTTTGTTTTAACTAATAAAAAAATTGACCTATATTTAGCTAATTTCCATTAACATCACTTTGATCCATGTTTTCTTTTCACTGAGAACAAAACAATCATAATTAGTTCCTGAATGATATTAGTTTATTATAATTTACTAGGTTGTGCTGGGGCGACGTGGCACCTGCGGCGTCCACTTTTTTTAGAGCACCTACGGTGCCCACCTTTTTCAAAAGCCCAACTAACTTGTCCTTGTATGATAAATACGTAATATTAAACTTCCTGAAATGTTCACAAAGTATTTTATAATAGGGATTATAGGGCGCCTACGGCGCCCACTTTTTTTTGTCTAAAGCCCAAATAACTTATCCTTGTATGATAAATACGAAATATTCCTGAAATGTACACTAGTATTTTATAATGAACAATCCTCAAATCCTCTTTTACATCGTTCCCTTTTGCAAATTAAAATATGAGCTAAAACAATGACGTCATATAATATCTTTTTACAGTGCTAATCACCACACGATTTTTTTAACTGCACGTCCCGTCTGTCGTGTCCGTGACGCTACTAATTTTAGAAAGCAGCGCACCAAATTACTGAACAAAAAAATACCTCTTTTCGAACGTAGCAGTGTTTACAACACAAATGCTGACGTCAAATGTTCGTGCGTTGTTTGGTTAATGTTAATCTGTAAACCAAAATGATTATGATTTTTAAGTCTATATTGTTAATTTTAACCACACAAAAAAGCATAGTGATTTCCCTTAGCGTCACGGAATAATAATTGAGGGTGTTAATATAATAGATTATTGAAAGTCTTTATTTTTACAAACACGCCACATGTCCGGTGATCATCAAGAGATGTTATGGATACAGTGAAGCTTTTAATAAATACTTTATTCCTGTACTTTTCCCTGCAGATTCCAAGATGAAATCAATAGTCGCAAGTGTTGCCTTTGTCGTCTGCTGTATGAATGTTGTTTTTGGAGAATCGGAACCGATTGCACACGTCTGTAAGATCAATGGACAGGTAAGTTGATTACTGGCTGTCACCGTGTAACTGAGGTAGGTCGTTTACTGTGTTACCGTGTAACTGAGGTAGGTCATTTACAGTGTTACCGTGTAACTGAGGTAGGTCGTTTACTGTGTTACCGTGTAACTGAGGTAGGTCGTTTACTGTGTTACTGTGTAACTGAGGTAGGTCGTTTACTGTGTTACCGTGTAACTGAGGTAGGTCTTTTACTGTGTTACTGTGTAACTGAGGTAGGTCGTTTACTGTGTTACCGTGTAACTGAGGTAGGTCGTTTACTGTGTTACCGTGAAACTGAGGTAGGTCGTTTACTGTGTTACCGTGTAACTGAGGTAGGTCGTTTACTGTGTTACCGTGAAACTGAGGTAGGTCGTTTACTGTGTTACCATGTAACTAAAGTAGATCGTTTACTGTGTTACCGTGTAACTGAGGTAGGTCGTTTACTGTGTTACCGTGTAACTGAGGAATGTCGTTTACTGTGTTACCGTGTAACTGAGGTAGATCGTTGACTGTGTTACCGTGTGTGGTGTGTTGTTAACTATTTGGTAATCTAAGCTATGGATTGTCTGCAGTTCTGGCAATGTAAACATTCTTGTATTTTATCTGCTACTCTCGTTATTGTGTAGACATAATATTATAGTTCATAATTATGGTTCTTTAACGAAATAACGTGCTGAGGTTATACGTTTATTGTCTGCCAAGTTTCTGTTGATATATAATTACAGCATAGAATGTGTCGTGGTCATGTTTTTTTCTCATAGATTTCTCTTAGAGTTCTATGCGTTATCCTTTGGCTCTGTTTTATCTCTGCTTTTAGTCAAATACGTAGTTTTAAATGAATTTAATGTGTAAGAAGTAGGGCTGTTAACGAGTAATTTAAAATTAATCTTTAATTTCGATTAAAGCCAACAATTGAAATTTATGTTGTCATAAGTATCATTTATTAAACGTACTTGTCGAAAATCAAAATAACACTGAAATGTCTTCTTTATATGAGATCTTTTAACAAACAACGCAAACAGACAAGTTCAGTCAAGTGTATTGACATTATTTGGTTCAAATGATGAGCGGGTCTTATTGAAAATATAACTAGCCGAGACGAACATTCGCTCATATAACTTTCGATTGTCTCAATTGAAGTTTATGATACTGTAGTGGATGTTTGGTTTGCAAGTGATATGTAAGCAAAGTGTTAGAACCATGGTAGCAATGTTCCCTTTAAGCAGCGCCGCTGCGCAGATATTTGACCGACGCCACCCAAGAGTTTAGAATCACCGCGCAGCAAGTTATGTAAATTATTGCACAAAAAATGGACGTTGTGCAAATTTGCACAGTAGTTGTTTTTTTTTAACTTTGCACACGGACCAACGAAGCTTAGACGTAGAGGGAACATTGCATGGTAGGCAAACGATTTCTCTCAATGGACACAATAACCTTTATTAACATTTTGAACATTCCCGTAAGTACATGTGTGAAGAAAATTTGTTTTAATTGAATAAACTATGTAGAGTGACATCAATGTATTCCCTGAATTTACTATTTAGGAGACATTATTGTTATATCTGAATTTACCTATGCAGAGCGACATTGTTTGGGGGTTTTACTTTAAAACGGCATTTTTAGGTGAGTACAACAGGTTATTTATGTGTATACCTAAAAGATTAAAGAAACACGCATAGACTCATTTTCAAAACTGTGTTTATTAACCTTTAATGAAACGTTCGTTTGTGTTTACAAAACATGTGACATGACATGTTATCAGATCTTTGCTGTCGGTGAGTCAGTGGGAAGAGTTATTGACGGCTGTAACGGTTGTACTTGTTTAACCGGTGGGTTTGGCTGCACGAGGATGGCTTGTTCGAGGTACAGACCACGGGGTTGTCAGATACAGGGACAGGTAATTATATTTAACGAACAAGATTTCTTTACCACCTTTAAATTTTACATTATACATGAAGTTATATTATATTAATTGGTTCTCGTGACTTAAAGAACTGATTAGTCCAACAATAGTCAATCAATAATGTATGTGATTATAGAATAAAGCTTAGCAATTGTTAATAATATCAAATGTTGAATTACAAACTTTTTCGTTGTAAAGAAAATGTTTTTAAAAAAATAAAATTAAAAATGATATGTAAATTTTATGACAGTTATTCTCTATTATATTCACAGCGATACAAACATTATGACGTGGTCCCATCTAATGATTGCTTCGACTGCAGATGTATGAATGGCAACCTGGCATGTACCAACTGCCCAGTTTAAATGTTCGATGTTGATTGTTGTGTCCAAAGGAATCACAAGTGGATTTCATTTACTTTCTTAATGTCAATTACAGAATACATTAAAAATTTTCTTGTAAATTAACAAATTTACTTATTTATATAGATAGATCCCATTTTGCCAAGTATATTTAATGAATAATGGACTTTCAAAATATTGAGTAGTTGTACAAGACTTTCTAATTTAGTTGGGAAATAATATAACCTATTTTTAAGGCCATTTAAAGCGCTTAAATATTAAAAACAAATAAAATATTGTAAATTATTTACTCTTTTTTGCTGTTATTTATATTTACACTGTTTTTGTTTTTATTATCAGCTAATATACCCGGCTTCACCTGGATCTGCATCATGGATCCCATTCTGTAACCCATCCAGTATGATCCCGTTATATAATGGGATCTCATTCGATGTGTTAAACCTCTTCCCTATATAGTCCCATACTTAGACGTGACCACATATTCAGTGTTATACATCTGCGTGGATCCCGTTTGGTTTGATTCAATTTCCAGTATGATCCCGTTGCATAGTGGGATCCCAATGTTAGTTGAATTTCTTTTCCCGGAATGAGTCCATATCCCATTATGATACCCTTGCATAATTGAATCTCATTCTGAGTTCATCCATTTCTTTGAGATATTCCCACATTTGACAGGATGACATATCCCAGTATGCTTCCTTTCTTTGAGATATTCCCACATTTCATGGGATGACATATCCCAGTATGCTTCCTTTCTTTGAGATATTCCCACATTTCAGGGGATGACATATCCCAGTATGCTTCCATTCTTTGAGATATTCCCACATTTGATGGGATGACACATCCCAGTATGCTTCCTTTCTTTGAGATATTCCCACATTTCATGGGATGACATATCCCAGTATACTTCCTTTCTTTGAGATATTCCCACATTTCATGGGATGACATATCCCAGTATGCTTCCTTTCTTTGAGATATTCCCACATTTGACAGGATGACATATACCAGTATGCTTCCTTTCTTTGAGATATTCCCACATTTGACATGATGACATATCCCAGTATGCTTCCTTTCTTTGAGATATTCCCACATTTCATGGGATGACATATCCCAGTATGCTTCCATTCTTTGAGATATTTCCACATTTGACATGATGACATATCCCAGTATGCTTCCTTTCTTTGAGATATTCCCACATTTGATGGGATGACATATCCCAGTATGCTTCCATTCTTTGAGATATTCCCACATTTGAAAGGGTGACATATCCCAGTATGCTTCCATTCTTTGAGATATTCCCACATTTCATGGGATGACACATCCCAGTATGCTTCCTTTCTTTGAGATATTCCCACATTTCATGGGATGACATATCCCAGTATGCTTCCTTTCTTTGAGATATTCCCACATTTCATGGGATGACATATCCCAGTATGCTTCCTTTCTTTGAGATATTCCCACATTTCATGGGATGACATATCCCAGTATGCTTCCTTTCTTTGAGATATTCCCATATTTGACAGGATGACATATCCCAGTATGCTTCCATTCTTTGAGATATTCCCACATTTGACATGATGGCATATCCCAGTATGCTTCCTTTCTTAGAGATATTCCCACATTTCATGGGATGACATATTCCAGTATGCTTCCATTCTTTGAGATATTCCCACATTTCATGGGATGACACATCCCAGTATGCTTCCTTTCTTTGAGATATTCCCACATTTGACACGATGGCATATCCCAGTATGCTTCCTTTCTTTGACATATTCCCACATTTCATGGGATGACATATCCCAGTATGCTTCCTTTCTTTGAGATATTCCCATATTTCATGGGATGACATATCCCAGTATGCTTCCATTCTTTGAGATATTCCCACATTTAACAGGATGACATATCCCAGTATGCTTCCTTTCTTTGAGATATTCCCACATTTGACAGGATGACATATCCCAGTATGCTTCCTTTCTTTGAGATATTCCCACATTTGATGGGATGACATATCCCAGTATGCTTCCATTCTTTGAGATATTCCCACATTTGACAGGATGACATATCCCAGAATGATTCCATTCTTTGAGATATTACCACATTTGATGGGATGACATATCCCAGTATGCTTCCTTTCTTTGAGATATTCCCACATTTGATGGGATGACATATCCCAGAATGCTTCCATTGAATAATCGGATCTTGTTCTTGGTCAAATTTTTTTCACCAAATTTGATCCCATATTTATTTTGGGATCAAACACCTCAGTATAATCCCATTCCATAAAAAGGTCCCGTTTTTCGTCCAATCGCTATCTCCATTAGCATTCCATTTCTAGTTTTGATTAGGTACCCCAGTGCAATCCCATTGCATTATGTGATCCCGTTCTGGTCTGATTCTTTTTTCCCGATACGACTTCGTTTGCTCTAAAAAGAAATCTGATTCCATTGTGGGTAACCAATCCTTGTAGCATTTAGTTAATAGGGATCTTATTCCAGATGGTATCCCGTTCCCCGTGAGATCCCATTTTGGGTTTCTCGCAAGTTTTTTTCTATCCCTATCTTATTATTAAGATACCTATCAAATATGTGATAATGTTATGGTTTCATTATTAAGATAACTACCAAATATGTGAAGGTTTCATTATTAAGATAACTACCAAATATGTGAAGGTTTCATTATTAAGATAACTACCAAATATCTGAAGGTTTCATTATTAAGATAACTACCAAATATGTGCAGGTTTCATTATTAAGATGCTACCAAATATGTCTAGGTTTCATCAACACACAAAGTAACGTTTACTGTTATTCTACACCATTATTTATGTTCCTGTAAATAGCTTCTCGAAAGTTACATTTTGATATTATAACTTCCTCCCAATCCCTCAGACACTCATACAAAGTACCAAAACTTGAGATGACTAATTATTTGGTGTAACTATTTTAAAAATACAAATTCCGAAGAAACGAAATAGCTATAACCATTATTCATTTCAGTTTAAAAGGTGGCCCAGGCGGAGTTTCCCAATCTGAAATTCAGTCATAAAAATAAAAACAACCCGTAAAAAACCAAGTTTTTGACTATAAATCCTTTACGTATGAGACGTAACTAAAAGAATGTTCATTATAACACGCAGCGCAAGACCATCCAAAAATACAAAATTGCAGTTGTGTCGTAAAACGTGTTTAATATAATGCGCACCGATCAGGAATAGGTTTATAAAAAGTGTTGTCAGTAAAATACGCACCTTATTGCGCGACAGAAAGGTTGTTCAATATAATACGCACCGCGACGCTCTATCTCAAAAAATAGCATGATACATAGGAATAAATAAAATAATCTAAAAAAATCAATAATTTAATTACGGTATATGCGATCGATCTGAAATTTTGATACATTGTTTTTATCATCGGTACGAAACTGCCTGCAAAATTTCAGCTCGCTATCTTGCGAGAAAGTGGGTTAAAAATCGATCAAAAGTTTTGGCGACAAGCAAGCAAGGTCGGCCGCAGACACCACGAGTTAATATAAAGGATTTAACAATAGGATAAGACATTAAATTTTGTCCCATAACAATGTGTTATATATACGGGTGACCTAACGGAAAATTATATCACAGAAATCTCTAGAATATTTTTAGATCATCCCCGAATGAAGTGATTAATAAAATAACCTATTGTTACATTTATTGTCTGACAAATAATTCGGATAATACTTTAAAATTTATCCCATTGAAATGGGCTAAAAAAATAACGGAGATCTTGAGGAGATAAAATTTAGAATATATAAGTTAAGCCCCAGATAAAAGTTATTAATCAGATAATATCAGTGGCGTAGCGAGGGGGGAAAGGGGGCGAATGCCCGGGCGGCGCTTTGTCAGGGGATGCAAATTCCTAGTAGTTTTTATGAAGTTTCCAGCAATGACAATTGTATAAGAAAGTTGAGCTTTTAATCGAAATTTAAATAACAGGCACATAAGTAATTAATTTAAAAATAAAGGAACAATCATCAAGCCTGTGAACGTTTCAACTGACAAAACTTCATAAATTCTTCTGAAACTAATGCTACTGTTCTGAAAAACTAGAGCCTGGTGTGGTATCAACTTAAATAGTTCTTAAATATGACAGCCTCTCCTGTTCTAAAAGCAAATCTCACTCTACCCTATCAATTTGAAACATGAGCGAATCGAATTCTCCGAGTGGCACATTGTGGAGGCGGGCAAAGTCCTCGTGGTTAATTAGCTTCTAAAAATAAATAACGTTATAATAAAGTTTAACAAAAGAATAGAAAAAAACAGGATTTTTTAAAGGAAGAAACTATATTAAAATGCGTGGACGTTTCTAATGCCAAAATTTTAAACTCCTATTCTTTTATTAATCTAAAGACTTCTGATACTAATGCTAGTGAGCTGAAAAACATTGTGGCTGAAGTAGTGTACGAACATGAAAATTATGTGCTGGTACAATAAATCGATTTTAACGTAGGTAAACTACTGCAACTGCAACAAAGTTGTTGACGTAGTTATATGGTCTAGTTATATGGTCTTTTCTTTCAAAGCAAAATTATTTTAATGTTAATGTCTTTATTTTGTGAAATAAATAAAAGTAATGAATAATATTGCTTATCTAATGGAATTAAAACTTGGCACACATAAACGCAAAAGTAGTCACTCATGAATAAGTGCTAAAAACTACCAAAGTTTTTTTGCAATTGTAAAGAATTATAAATTGGATAAAAAGAACAGAATATTAATAAAGGACAAAACAAAGTTGCAAGAGGTTCTTACGATATTTCTAAAATGATTTTAAATAAATGATGATCTTAAAACAATTGATTGCAGAGGCCCAACGTGTGTTAATACTTCTTCTTGGCTTAAAAGTATGCAGGAGTTCCAGAAAGACGAAATAAATTAAATGTCAATGTCAAATCTCGCTCAAAAAGTTCATTTAACCAAATTGTTTACATGATGCTCCCACTGAAAAGAACTCTCTAACTTTGTTTTACTATACTATAACGTTGCTACACATTCATTTCCATGTCCATACTTCGTTTGGAATATCAAATTGCTTTAACAAGCAATGCATTAAACAGAATTCAGGATACAAAATACTGAATATACCATGGAGCTATTTTGAGGTTATTTTTAACGCTACAGAAGACTCGATAGATGCAAAAAGTAAGCTCAACAAACGAACAGACGCAGGAACTTTGATAGTCACAATAAAGTCTTTTTATTTTCTAATTTATATCAAAGATGCCCGAAATTATTTACAAACGTATAGTGTTTAAAAATGCTTAATAGAGGCTTCTCACGGAGAAACTAATGGAATACTAAAGGATGCTTTGACATTTAATAAACTTTTATGTGAAAACCTCATTGTTTTAATCGAATCTTCTAATCAAAGAACGAGAGAGCAAATGTTTGGTGGTCGAAGCGAATGCGAATCCATGCTGTGAAGAAAAACAGTTGAGAAGAAAGTTTTATTTTTCAAAACAAAAGACTACTGTAGAATTTCGTGTGATTTTTTTCAGTTAAATCGAATTTAGAAAACAGATATGATTTTCTAACACTACCTATATACTGGACTTTGAAAGTTTGCCTTCAAATTAGCGAATACAAAATATCTCACGTGTCGTCAAACAATAAATATTTTAGCCCCGCGGGTAAAAAAAAAGAATAATTGAATTCAAGACAAGTTAATTTATTCAAGTTTTTAGACATTTAGGCTAAAAGTTACCCTGCCTAAGATAATATCATTAATTGGAACATTGTCTTAAATAATGCAAGGTGTTAAAATAGCTTCTCTAAAATGTAGTTAATTAAAAAATTAATTAAGATCAATAACGCATACACCAAGATTATTTAATCAATAGTTATGTTGGCTATTGAGCATGGTATGGCTGAAAACATTGATACATGAAAGATTGTGCAATGAGGAAAAACATAAAACTTCAATTTTATTCAAGAAATGATTTTTTTCTTTATTTCTAACATAAACATGTATTGTGTCCTTATTATTACTTTCCAATAAAGACTATCTTTACTTTAGGGGCCATCCATAAATGACGTCACGCGATTTTGGCCGATTTCAACTCCCCCCCCCCAGGTCACACTTCGTCACAAAAACTTAGACGTCACAAAGCTGTGACCCACCCCCCCTAAAAGTAGTATTCTATTTGAAAATGAGCATGTTTCAAATCAATTTATTGTCATTTTAGTATGTATTTAGTGTAAGACTGCACTCTAATATCGTAACACGCGTGAATCCATGTAAAACGTCATAAAATAAATAGTAAGAAATCAAATATTTATGGGGAACTTTGATTTAAAGTAGCGTGTTTTGACGTGACGTCACAATTCTTAAAGTCTCCCTCCCCCTCGTCACGTATCGTCAAAAAAGTGGGTACCCGAGGTGCGTAACGTCATTTATGGACGTATCCTTATAGCATTAACATAGTTTTCGGGGGAGGGGGGATTTGGGTTCTGCACCGGCGGCAGATACCTACGCTACGCCGCTGGATAATATTAAATTTATTTGCGGATAAACGCAAATTGGCAAAATGAAATTATTTTCATTGAGATAACTATCTATTTAGATCTTGACAATCGCGTATTAGAAGAAGAGCATTTTCTAAATACGTGCTGCACTCTGTGTACCACATTAATTTTTTAGCTCATATTGTTGATATAAAAAATCAAACAAAATGTAGCTTTGCTTCGTTTAAGGCCGTATAATTTTGAGAGTATTGGTGTGTTCGTGTGTCCACTTTAATCAAGATTCCTCAAGCCACGAACAAATGTTTACTGGATATATATATAAAATTATAAACCAATTACAAATGTTCATGTTTATATGTTACACCAATCAATAGGCTTGATTTGAGAAATCACGAGATAGGCATTCCTTGTATGGCATCGGCTACAACTTATGTAAAGCCCTAGTGTCTAGCTGAAATAATAACGGAAGTGTATCAATTGAGTATTTCCTTTTTGTAAAAAAAAATATTTTTAAAAAAATTTTCTTATACAAAAAAACGTGTTATCCTGTACGTAGTCTTGATCGAAATATAAATATAAAATGATGAAGTCAAGTGTATAAAATGAAAACTTTTTGTTATAATTTTAATTGGTAGTGTTCCGATTGGCATCGTTCGTCCTCTATTTTTATTACACGATTTTATTTAAGTCACACTGTTTGTATGTTGTATCCATCAATCCATCCTTCCTTCAAATCTTGAAACGTAAAATTAAACCACTTCTGATGGTCCTAGAGATCTCAAAATTTTACCACAGATAGATCTTGGATGACAATGCATTGTGTAAAAATTTCAGATCGATCGAATGTACCGTAATTAAATTAATCAATTTTTAGTGTATCTCTCTTTATCACTATTTAGAATGTATAGTCGTCTGCTAGAGTTGACCTCCACGGCTCACTGGTTTCACTCCAACCCTCGTTTACCAAATTCCCGTGTTTACATCAAGGGCAGGGGAGATCAGCGCGTTTCAGTCTGTAAATGTTTGTAAATAAAAGCGTGTCCTTTTAAAAAAAAGATTTGTTTACATTTTACTTAATAATTCTCCATTTGAAATTTGGTAATTGTCTGATGTGTTGGTATTTATTAGTTTACACGCCAGTGTTCATCTAAGATGAAAATCAATTTTTTCATAATCGATTTTATACGATCGTTCTTAATCACACAAGCAATTTTGTAATTCATTAATGTCTCAACAAAAAATAATCTTTATGAAAGTTGTTGTTTTTTCCAGTTCATTTGCTATCAAAATAGGATTTCCATTTCATGATCCAGCATTCATTTAAGTAATTAAAACAGTTTAAGGAAATTTGGCTTTCATTGGAATCCTTGGAACTAATTTTGGGAGATCAATTTGCTAACAATTTGTATTACAGTATTTCAACAATCAAGAGATTACAGTACAATGTCGCGCTGTATACTGTATTTACGGACATTGATATTTCCATATTTTAATTTCTTAATGACCTCCTAACAGACGCAAATGCTACAATTGACCTAATATGCACAGAGATAAACATTAAACAGTGACATCCTATAGGCTGGAGATCTGAGTATTGAATAAACGATCCCAAAGTTTTAAAATTTTATTTTTGTTCTTCTACTGGTGCTGAATTAAAAGCGTCCCATAAAGAATTATAACTAGAGTAAGTTCGTCCATATTTAGGATTTCATAAAATCAAAACAATTTGTTTGCACTTATTGCTAATGGTGTTTTTTAATTATTATTAATCTTTTAAAACGACCTTGCAATTTTTATGTTTAATTTTTACCACGTTTTTATTAACTTGCTTTCGTTCCTGTCCTTGTTTTCGTTCAAGTCCGCAAAATTTCAAATTTTCCAACGCAAAATTTAACCACTTCTAATGGTCCGAGAGATCTCATAATTTTACCACAAATAGGTCTTGGATGACAATGCATTGTATTAAAATTTCAGATCAATCAAATGTACCTTAATTAAATTAATGCATTTTTAGTTTATCTCTATATATCATCTGCAGCGTCTGCTATTGTTGACATCCACGTGCCACCGGAGTTCACCCCAGCCATCCATGACCACATCCACATGTTTAACAGCAAGGGGAGTTCAGTCACCTTCAGTCTGTAAATGTTTGTCACGGGATGCATATTATTTTGAAAATAATCAATACTTCAATAATCAATAATGCGTATTATACTGAACATGATCAATACTGCAATAATCAATAGTCAAAAGGAAGCGACAAAACTCACCATAGCATACACTTAAATTTAAAAAGAATAAAATAAATAGAGGTAAAAAAAGATTTTAAAAACCACGTTTTTATAAGTGTACTAAAAAAGAAGAAGATAATTTAAAACTTATAAGTCAAGTATTGCCCTGTAATATGACTAAAAACGTTGGGCGGGCACTTATGAGGTTTTACATACGCAGTTCACTCACTCTCTCACTTATAGATCTCTCTTTTGCTTTCTAAATTATAAATCTTTAAACTTTATACCAAACACCCACCCTACGTTTTTAGTCATATTAAATCAAAGTACTTGAAGTTATACGTTTTAAATTAATTTCTTCTTTTTTTTAAATCTTTTTTTACCTCCTTTTATTAGAGATTGTGAAAACTGTTTTTTAGATCATACTAAATAATATCATTAATTAATACATGTTTTTTTAATCTGAAGCTAACATAAACATTTTGAAACCTAGTATGAAATTTTGGAAAAGATACTTCAACGGTTTTGATGATAGTAAAACAATAGATTTACTTGAAATGATGTCGTTCTTAAACATCTTGAATATCTGTGAAGTACGCCTGAAATACTCGTCCTTAAAATAATGTATAATGTTTAACTTGTTTAAAAGTGTGTTATAGACGTATGCAATGCAAATTTCGCTTCCAATGAAAGGCCATATAAATTATAAAACCTTAAATATATGATTATGCATTTAAAGATATTAAAAAATGTAGTTTTCCTCTCTATATAAAAGTGTTACAAGATCAATGGATATCTGAGTCGTATATTACCTTTTATGGTAACTGACCCAAACTAAAGATGCAAAATACTTAGGAGTCTTAATAAATGAGAAACTATCATGGAATCCCCATGTCAATGAAGTTATTAAAAAATCAAACAAAACCTTAGGCTTTATAAAAAGGAACTTTAACAAATGTAATAGAGATATAAAACTAAAATGCTACCTCACTTTGGTGAGACCTGTACTAGAATATGCATCTTCTGTATGGGACCCATCCACCAAAGAAAACATTGATAAACTAGAACAAATTCAAAAAAGAGCTGCCGATTCATTACTGGAGAATATTCGAAACTGACAAGAGTAACACCATTAGTTAAATCATTAAACGTTGAAACACTAGAGGATAGAAGAACCAAGAGCAAAGTAGTAATCATACATAAAGCAATTAATTCTAATTTAGAAATACAACACAAAGATAACTTAATACAACCCTCAGATAGACATAAGGATAAAAACACCTTTCTTATTCCGTATGCAAGAACAAACACATACAAGTTTTCCTTCTTCCCGTCCGGAATTCGGGCGTGGAATGGGTTGCCTGAAGAATCCAGGAAAACCAACACTTTATCAACATTTAAATCTCTAATAAAAATGCAGGACTAAACACAAACCATAGATAAGCGTAGGACGCAATAATCTTCTGTATAGAAGGAGCGTCTGTAAACAGATAAGATAAGATGGTGAACATGAAATCAGTTGTAGATTATATGGTTATATATCCTACACATTACCTGATCTTGTGATAACATTCTAGTATATTATCTAGTATTTGTGATGTAATCAGTCTATTTTTAGTCGTATGAATGTTAATTTTAATACCATAATATCACTTTAAATTAATCTATAATTAAGTTACTTGCTTTCTTACACTGCCCCGTGACATTATTTTTCCTGTTAATATTAAGATTCATATTTAAATAAAGTTGTTTATTAAATAATTATTTTACCATTGAAAAAGTTACATTTTTAAATCCCTTATGTTAACTTCACCGCCGTCTCTCTCTATGTCGTTCTGTCGTCATCTCTGTCTTGGGCGGGCGGAAATACAAAAGTAAAAAATGACCCACTTCCCGTGATCCGATCGAGCTGACATTTGGCACACGGACCCATCCCACCTAACAATTCATCGTATCAAAATTTCAGATCGATCGAATTTACCGTAATTAAATTAATGCATTTTTAGTTTATCCTTATATAACGTATGTAATTCAAATTCACTGTTTGTTATTGTTTTTTTTCCACGTGAAAGTTTGAGTTGACACGTTGACGCGACCCATCGAAGTACCGGCGTGCTTTTGTTTACATTTTGCGTGTCACGCTGAGCTCGGTCAAGCGATCGGTGACCAGACTTTTCCCCTCTCCCCCCACCCCCACCCCCCAGGGTTATGAAGCAAAGTTGAGTTAAGACAGATTCAGTCTGTAAATTAAATGTTTGTCGCGTTTGAAAAAAATAAATACTGTTAGTTATGTCTCATATATAAGGGATTTATAGTAAAAAAAAACTTTGTTTTTACGGGTTTGTTTTATTATGTTAACATTTATAAAACAAGATAATTCTCTGGGCACTAATGTTAGTATCATCCGGTGTGAAAAACTTTTGATGTCCCACCCCCCGATCTTGAACCTGTGATTTATACTTTTGTAAATAAGGTCACTTTATTTCCTTAGTGAAAGACGCCTGAGATGGCTAGGACATGTTAAAATAATTAGCCCTGGCCGCATCCCCAAGGACCTTCTATATGGGGAACTGGCATCGGGAAAGAGGAAGACAGGTCGCCCACGTCTGCGATTTAAAGATGTCTGCCAAAGGGACATGAAAGCAGCCAGAATACGCACAAGCGACTGGGAGTGTAAGGCAGAAGACCGATCTACGTGGCGCACAGTTGTCAAAGAGGGCGTAATAGTAGCCAAGGAGCGAAGAATAGAGGAGGCTACAGACAGAAGTGCTAGGAGAAAGGCCAAAACATTTGGAAGCACAGAACTCGTGTGTAAAAGCTGTGGTAAAGACTGTCACTCGAGGATAGGACTGCACAGCCACACGAGGAAATGCAACCCAACCCAACGGTGATGCACAATTGTCTCGTGAGACTGAAGGATGCCGACTTTATTATAATGAAAAAATATCAATTTGAGGTCGAGAGTTGTTTTGTTTAACAAGAATACTAAGAACATTTTGCTTTAATCTAACAATAAATTTACTTTATTTAAACTTTCTTCTCCTTGACTTTGAAACTTCTAACCTGTCAATCACTTCATCAAAATCTTTCACCGTAGAATTAGTGAAAAGTTTGTCAAA
Source organism: Ampullaceana balthica (assembly GCA_944989445.1). Classification (NCBI taxonomy): domain Eukaryota; kingdom Metazoa; phylum Mollusca; class Gastropoda; family Lymnaeidae; genus Ampullaceana; species Ampullaceana balthica. The sequence continues at coordinate 1,617,152 of CALYLW010000025.1, forward strand.
AACTGAAGTTTTGAAAGTCTACTCTTAAGCAGATCGCACACAATAATTGAAGGCTTAACAGGAGCGTTAATAGGAGATTCTCGGGTCTCAGGAGATTCTCGGAGTCTCAGGAGATTCTCGGAGTCTCAGGAGATTCTCGGAGGCTCAGGAGATTTTCGGAGTCTCAGGAGAGTCCCAGCCAGCTGCAAAACATACATTAATGACAAGTCAATCGCCTTGCGAAATTCAATTGAAGCTGTCGTGATGTGTACAATTGCAGCGGCCGTGACGTGTACAATTGCAGCTGTCGTTATGTGTACAATTCAATTACAGCTTCCGTGAGGTGTACAATTCAATTACAGCCTCCGTGAGGTGTATAATTCAATTACAGCTGCCGTGAGGTGTACAATTTTCCCTGTTATTTCTTTCGAAAGCTCATCTACAAATGTAATATCATATACAGTGGTACCTCGGGATACAAATGTAATATCATATACAGCGGTAACTCGGGATACAAATGTAATATCATATACAGTGGTACCTCGGGATACAAATGTAATATCATATACAGCGGTACCTCGAGATACAAATGTAATATCATATACAGTGGTACCTCGAGATACAAATGTAATATCATATACAGTGGTACCTCGAGATACAAATGTAATATCATATACAGCGGTACCTCGAGATACAAATGTAATATCATATACAGAGGTACCTCGAGATACAAATGTAATATCATATACAGTGGTACCTCGAGATACAAATGTAATATAATATTGTGGTGAACCTGTGTCCTTGTGTGTGCCTAACTCTCTACTTTCACTCAATTCTTCTTTATACCTGGTGACACTTGTTTTCTCATAATCAACAGCATACTCCAAAACTGCATGAACACTTATGATTAGTTTATTGCTTCATTCATTTACTCCAACATAAACTCTCAATTCTAATTTCACATAAGTACAATACTAACTGTCCTAAGTCCAATTCTACTATCTACTGTTTACCATCTACTGTCTACCATCTACTCTCTGCAATCTCCTCCTCCTACCTGTCCATGTCCGTAGTTCATCCCGTCCTATAACCAACTCTCAGTCCTGAGGCCACGCCTCCAAACAACTCCTGTCAGTCCATTTGTGTCCAGTCTTTCGTCAGTCTCTAATTGTAATAGGTTCATCATATCTGTCCATCATCTCGTACCATCCCCCATAGATTGACTTGTGTGGGGGTGGGGCCGGTTTGACATAACCGTCTCTGTTGACTCCCCCACCCCTTACCTATCCCCTCATCCAGGCCACCTGCACGCCTGGTAATCATACCTGGACATTTTTAACACCTCCGGTCACCTCGCTCGGCAACTCCTTTTATCGCCGAATCTACTGACCGGTCCAGTTAACACCAGAATACTATTTAACGTCTTCTAGTCAACCTCCGGTGGCCACGTGCAACTTCAAAGGACCAGATGTCTCTTTCAACTTCAAAGGACCAGATGTCTCTTTCAAATTCAAAGGACCAGATGTCTCTTTCAACTTCAAAGGAGCAGATGTCTCTTTGAACTTCAAAGGACCAGATGTCTCTTTGAATGCTACTAACTGCGCGTAAGGTCTCCACAAATACAGCGGTACCTCGGGATACAAATGTAATATCATATACAGCGATAACTAGGGATAAAATGTAATATCATATACAGTGGTACCTCGGGATACAAATGTAATATCATATACAGTGGTACCTCGTAATACAAATGTAAAATATACAGTGGTACCTCGGGATACAAATGTAATATCATATACAGTGGTACCTCGGGATATAAATGTAATATCATATACAGCGGTACCTCGGGATACAAATGTAATATCATATACAGTGGTACATCGAGATACAAATGTAATATATACAATGGAAATCGAGATACAAATGTAATAGTATATACAGTGGTTCCTCGAGATACAAATGTAATATCATATACAGCGGTACCTCAAGATACAAATGTAATATCATATGCAGTGGTACCTCGGGATACAAATGTAATATAATATACAGCGGTACCTCGAGATACAAAGTAATATTATATACAGCGGTAACTTGGGATACAAATGTAATATCATATACAGCGGTATCTCGGGATACAAATGTATTATCATATACAGCGGTACCTCGGGATACAAATGTAATTTCATATACAACGGTAAATCGGGATACAAATGTAATATAATATACAGCGGTACCTCGAGATACAAAGTAATATTATATACAGCGATAACTTGGGATACAAATGTATTATCATATACATCGGTACCTCGGGATACAAATGTATTATCATATACAGCGGTACCTCGGGATACAAATGTAATATCATATACAACGGTAACTCGGGATACAAATGTAATATCATATACAGCGGTACCTCGAGATACAACTGTAATATCATATACAGTGGTAACTCGGGATACAAATGTAATATCATATACAGCGGTAACTCGGGATACAAATGTAATATCATATAAAGCGGTAACTCGGGATACAAATGTAATATCATATACAGCGGTACCTCGGGATAAAAATGTAATATCATACACAGCGGTAACTCGGGATACAAATGTAATGTCATATACAGCGGTACCTCGAGATACAAATGCAATATTATATACAGTGGTAACTCGGGATACAAATGTAATATCATATACAGCGGTACCTCGAGATACAAATGTAATATCATATACAGCGGTACCTCGAGATACAAATGTAATATCATATACAGCGGTAACTCGGGATACAAATGTAATATCATATACAGTGGTACCTCGGGATAAAAATGTAATATATACAGCGTTACATCGAGATACAAATGTAATATCATATACAGTGGTACCTCGGGATACAAATGTAATATCATATACAGTGGTACCTCGAGATACAAATGTAATATCATATACAGTGGTACCTCTGGATACAAAGGTAATATCATATACAGGGGTAACTCAGGATACAAATGTAATATCATATGCATGTATATTTTGTTAACTCAATTCCCCCCCCCCTTATACAATTTTTATTTCAGCAATAAAGCATGTCTGTGCCAAGTTTTTCAATGTCCATTTATTCGTTTAAAAACAAATGTACAACAATCGATTTGCTATGAAGACTACAGAAAGTTGTAGTTTCATGTTATCTTTACATCCCTTGTCAGTATGAAATTATACATACATGTATTTATCAAATATGATCTCTACCAGGATGCTCACTTGTGATTATCTGATTGGCTAGAGGCTAGCGAGGGTGAGATGCAGACAAAGGATGGGTGCATAGCGAGGGCGGGGGTTTGAGATATGTTGACGATATAAGCAGCCGAACAATAGTTGTTCATGTACACCTCGGTATCCTCTCGTTGCTTGCACATCTCTGTTGTTGTGGTCACTGATCTACTGTCTGGACTTCCGTGAGTTTGTATATTTTTTATTTTATATCGATCTTCATTAGATCACCTTAATTCAATGTGCGTAGTTACCATCCCCATTATCTATAGATAGCAGGCTCTCCAACACCCCCCTCCCAAAAAAAACAAAAAAACAAAGCGCATAGAAACAAAACATGAAACCGATTTGTTAAGTACATTAGTTTAATGTTGATTATAAAAGAGTTGCACTTCTACTACACCAAAATGTCAATGTTCAATTTAAAAAAATTAACCATTTGTTTCTGTGATGTTAGTTACATTGTTCTCATTTCACCTCTAGTTTTTTTTTGTGAGATGATTAATAAATATCTTTTTTTCTATAAGGGCCGTCCATAAATGGCGTCAGGCGATTTTTGCCAATTTTTTACCCCCCACCCTCCTCATCACGCGTCGTCACAAAAACTTAGACCCCCCTTTCAATAGGACGTCACAAAGCTTCCCCCCCCCCACCCCAAAAGAAATGCTGTTTTTTGTTTTGTTTTGTTTTGTTTTTGAAAAATAGCATGTTTCAAATGACTTTTTGTCATTTAAGTATGTATTTAGTGTAAGGTTGCACTCTAATATCGTAACACGCGTGAAGCTATATAAAACGTCATGAAATAAATTGTATGAAATGAAATATTTAAGTGGAAATTTAATTAAAAGTTGTGAATTTTGATTGTGTAGTCACATTTCTCTAACACCCCCTTCACCCTCGTCACACATCGTCACAAATGTGTGGACCCCACTCCTCCTAGGGGCGTGACGTCATTCTTGGACGGGCCCATAATAAAATTCCATTTATACAAAATTTTTATTTGTTTTCGCCCAACTGCCCATTGCGTTTACCTAAATACATTTGTGTAAATCTTTCTTCTATTAAATTCAAAATAAGTTCCTTTTGCAAGTCCCATGCTAAGACTTATGATTAAATCAGCAAAATTGACATGATGTGGACATATTTTATTGCCATATTTATTTATATTTTATATTTTATTTTAATTCACGCCTGAATCACAATTTAAATTCTTTACTGCATAAATCAATAAAATAGATTTTTTAAAGTAAATGTTAAGGTTGGTTCACATCTTTCAAATGCTCCCGAGCATTTGTCCAAGCATCGCTCGAACGCACTATAAAGTACGCCAATATTGGCGTATTTTATAGTGCGGTTGTGTGATGTTTGATCAAATGCTCGCGACCATTTGAGAGGTGTGAACCAAACTTTAGATTTTTAAATCCTTTATTTTAACTCGTAGCGTCTGGTTACTTGATTGATTGATTGCTTGACGAAAAAACGTTGGCTCGATTTTTAACCCACTTCCTCGTATGCTAGCGAGCTGAAATTTTGTAGGCAGACTCATGCCGACGATCAAAATGATCTATCAAAATTTCAGATTTATCGACTGTACTATAATTAAATTAATGAATTTTTAGATAACCTCTATGTAACATGTTAATTTTTGTGCTAGAGTGTCGCGGTGCGTATTATATAACCCTTTAATACTTTCCTGTCGCGCGGTGCGGTGCGTATTATATTGAAGATACTTTTAAAAAATATATTCCTGATCTGTAAATATAAATGCTAGTAATTGCTAGTCTGTCTCGCGGTGTGCACAATATTAAACATGTTTTTATAACCTTGTTCCCGTGATCAAATCGAGCTGAAATTTAGCGGGCAGACTGTTGTAGTTTATTTTTTTAACTATAAATCGTTTATATATTTAAGACATAACTAAAATGTTGGATTTTTGGATTGTCGTGCGATGCGTATTATAATGAACATTCTTTTAGATATTATATTGTTTCTGTAAATTCTGATATCATTTCCATGATAAAGAACTTGATTTCAGTCAAAAATGGCAACACAATCATACCCTTTTTTCCGTGTTTTTTCCCTCTAAAGATTGCATAATTGTTACATAGTTTATAGCGGGCTGGCTGGACAATTGGTCATTAAAACCGTTGAGTGTAATTTATAATTTAATAGAACTGTTTTATCTAATTCATTTTTAGAAGTTAGGTAGGAAATGAAATGGTTTTCCTTTATTTTCCATCAAGATTATAAAATGAAATTGATTGTCACAATTGGGTTGACCCTCGTCTGTTTGAATGTTGCCTTTGGGCAATTGGCAACGACACAGCAAGTCTGTCGGATCAATTCTCAAGTAAGTCAAATAGCATCTGTTACTTCAGTGATGATGTCAGTAAAATAGTATCTGTTACTTCAGTGATGATGTCAGTAAAATAGTATCTGTTACTTCAGTGATGATGTCAGTAAAATAGTATCTGTTACTTGAGTGATGTCAGTAAAATATTTCTTTTAAATCCCTGGCATTATTCTGTATTTCTTATCTATTTTTATTTCAGAAGTACATTTCTAATACTTTCAATTTAAGTATCTACATTGTTTTTATACTGCGTCCTATAACTACTTAAAAGTCATTTCTATAACTAAGCGACTTTACGACACTTAAAATGAGAGGCAGAAAAATGAGAGAGAAATTTAAAATTACTGTCAAGGTTTTACTTTCAATTTAATGTCTATTTTCAATTTGTTCTTTCTCTCTATCTTCTCTCTCCTCTCTCTCTCTCTCTCTCTCTCTCTCTCTCTCTCTCTCTCTCTCCTCTCTCTCCCCCTCTCTCTCCTCTCTCTCTCTCTCTCTCACTCACTCTCCCCCCTCTCTCAGCTCATGTCAGTTTCCTTTTGTTTTTCTTTTATTGGTAGGAATGGGGGAAGAATTTGAAGTTATATTGTTGTGAATATTTTATATGTATTGATGAAGGTATTTTATAAAATTTTACCAAAGCGCTTTGTGCCGTCCATAAAGTACGTCACGCTATTTTTGACCATTTTAACTCCCTCCCTCCCCACTGTCACAAACTGTCACAAATCTTGGACCCCCCCCCCTAAAGTACGTCACACTTTCGAACAAAAATGTTGTCTTTTTTATTAACAAAATAAATAAGATTTAATATAAAACAGCGTGACGTCACACATGGCCGTACCCCCCTCCCCCTGTCACAAACTGTCACACTTTCTTACACCCCTCCCCCCCCCTCTGGAGCGTGACGTACTTTATGGACGGCCCCTTTGCCAAATAAAGAACGAATTACTGTATTGTTTATACACACACAGTTTAACATCTTATTAACTCACTTCAAAACAGATATCAACAACAACAACGAATAACGACGTGTTTTTTTTTAATAGTTTTTTCTCTTATGCAAAAAAATATATAATTTTGTAGATTGTTACATATTATCTTTAGCGTTTAAGTCTTTTGAATAACATAATTTTTCTGAAAGGTGTTAATGATAACGTTCGGAAATTCTGTTCACAACATCGACTAGGAATCTTGGCTACATTATTTCTGACAACATGTCTATTAACCACTTCATCAATCACATCTGTCGCTCTGCCTACACTGCCATTCGTCAGATCAGCTCAATCCGTCATTACTTAACAGTTAGTGCAACAAAAACTCTAGTCTGTGCTCTTGTACTGGCTCGTATGGATTACTGCAATTCTCTTCTGTCAGATGCGCCAAAACAATGCATTGAAAAACTACAGAAAGTTCAAAATTCAGCTGCCAGACTGGTGCTCTAGGCAAAAAAACATGACCATGTTACTCCACTTCTTCGCTCACTTCATTGGCTGCCTATACACGCCCGTATTGATTACAAACTGGCCCTTCTCTGTCACAACTTCTTTTCGGACTCATGCCCATCGTATCTTACTGAACTTTTGTCGGTCTACTCACCCACTCGCCAGCTACGATCTTCTGCAGACACACGCGTTCTCTCTGTTCCTACGACACACACCAAAACATTTGGTGAAAGGTCGTTCTCTTTTTGTGCAGCCAAACAATTAAATTCTCTACCATTACACAGACGTAGTATTCAAACAACCAAGACCTTCAAGACTGCACTTAAGACACATCTTTTCAAAATGTATTTTCAAAATTAATGAAACACATTTCTTGTAAATGATTAACGTAGCTTATGTATAATATACTGTAATTTTTGTGTTTGTTGTGATATGAAAGTTAATTTAATACTTATAAGAATGTTATTTCTTTCATGTAAAGCGCTGTGAGCCTAGTTCCTTACTGGGATACAGCGCTATATAAATAATCAATTTATTATTATTATTATAACGTGCCCTTGACCTTTCGGCAGGCCTTTGCTGTGGGTGAGTCGGTCGGGACAGGCCTTGACGGCTGTAACAGCTGTGTCTGTCAGGCGACGTGGTTCTCCTGTACGAGAATGCTCTGTTCGAGGTATCTGGACTGTCAGATACAGGGACAGGTTAGGAAGTCGTTTCACCTAAACAGTCTGTAAAACTTAACTGTCAATTAGTTACTAATCTTGTATTGTACACTATATTACCGCATTAACATTTCTCTTAATACAATAAATATAATTAGCATTGTTGAAATTAATGTTGTGATCTGAGCATGCAGCTCATTGATTCTTAAATTTAAAAACTGTAAATTACGAAACACTGAAGTGAACAAAAATGAATGTTAAAAATAAATAGTGTCAATAAATTTGCTATGATAATTTTCTTGTTTATTTACAGCAATACAAGCATTTTGGCAAGGTACCATCCAATGATTGCGTAGAATGTCGTTGTATGAATGGTAACCTGGCATGTGCCGGTTGCACAGCTTGAAACTTGTTGAATTCTGTGTGTGACAATAGTGACATTAAAAGCATATAAAGTCTTCATTCATTTACACTTTGAATGTTTAGACAGTACAAACAATAAAGGTATTCAAACCCATGATTACTTTCCATTTATGGATCATTTATTTGTTTTTATTTGTAAACCATATATAAAATTTAGGATCAGGCAAAAAGAATGTACCATAAATCACAATATAAACGATCATTATTATTTCTACATACAAAACATAAACATCACATTTCCAATGGTATGGCTTTACTTATGTATTTGTTTGTTATGTTCACATAAATATAGCGCGGTACCCAACAAACGCTTTGGCTCATCGTGCTTCCCAAACTGATACTTGCAATACAACTTGACAAAAGATGACACAGTGCACACAATTTTCCCCAACATATACAACATTACGTGACGATATCAAGACATTGATGGTTAATCCGTCAAAGAGTAGTAACCGGGTGGAGTGAGGTCAGCTTACCTCATCAAACAGTGGAGCGGGTGGAGTGAGGTCAGCTTACCCCATCAAACAGTGGAGTGAGGTCAGCTTACCTCATCAAACAGTGGAGCGGGTGGAGTGAGGTCAGCTTACCCCATCAAACAGTGGATAGAGGTCAGCTTACCTCATCAAACAGTGGAGTGAGGTCAGCTTACCTCATCAAACAGTGGAGCGAGGTCAGCTTACCTCATCAAACAGTCGAGCGGCTGGAGTGAAGTCAGCTTACCTCATCAAACAGTGGAGTGAGGTCAGCTTACCTCATCAAACAGTGGAGCGAGGTCAGCTTACCTCATCAAACAGTGGAGCGGGTGGAGTGAGGTCAGCTTACCTCATCAAAAAGTGGAGCGGGTGGAGCGAGGTCAGCTTACCTCATCAAACAGTGGAGCGGGTGGAGCGAGGTCAGCTTACATCAACAAACAGTGGAGCGAGGTATGCTTACCTCATAAAAAGTTCGCCCAAACCAAGTCTCCTGGAGGAAAAGAAAATCTTCAACATTTCTGTAATAAGTTCGCAAACAGCGATACTTTTGTCATAGATCACACAGGTACTTTTGTCATAGATCATACAGCTTTACTTTTGTCATAGATCACACAATGGTACTTTTGTCATAGATCATACAGCTGTACTTTTGTCATAGATCACACAGTGGTACTTTTGTCATAGATCATACAGCTGTACTTTTGTCATAGATCACACAGGTACTTTTGTCATAGATCATACAGCTGTACTTTTGTCATAGATCATACAGCTGTACTTTTGTCATAGATCATACAGCTGTACTTTTGTCATAGATCATACAGCTGTACTTTTGTCATAGATCATACAGCTGTACTTTTGTCATAGATCACACAGGTACTTTTGTCATAGATCATACAGCTGTACTTTTGTCATAGATCATACAGCTGTACTTTTGTCATAGATCATACAGCTGTACTTTTGTCATAGATCATACAGCTGTACTTTTGTCAGTGATCATACAGTGGTAATTTTGTCATATATCATACAGGTGTACTTTTGTCATAGATCATACAGCTGTCCTTTTGTCATAGATCATACAGGTGTTTTGTCATAGATCATACAGCTGTACTTTTGTCATAGATCATACAGCTGTACTTTTGTCATAGATCATAAAGCAGTACTTTTGTCATAGATCATACAGCGGTACTTTTGTCATAGATCATACAATGTATTTTTGTCATAGATCATATAGGGTACTTTTTCCATTTATCATACAGCGGTACCTTTTTAATAGATCTTGCAGCGGTACTTTTGTCTAATGGAATCATGTACACTTTAGGGATTCTATCATCTGTGGTTTATTTTAATGTTGGAATGCTATTCCTACTAAGGATACTTTTCATAAGTTTTAACCCCGCTTCACAGTGGGTCCGAACCCTCATCAATAAGGCTTATTTCCGATGGAATCTACTGCTCAGTGTTTACTGGTTTTGTAAAGGATCTATCAATACAATTAAAGATACTTACTTTTAGGGATGACATAGACCAAAAATAAAAGAAAACTTAATCTTGAGTTTAATTTTATGTTATCTTATATATTAAAAACGCTCCTCGTATACAGAAGATTATTACGTTCTAAACTTGTCCATAGTTTATGTAGCACATAATTTCGGCTTTTCTTATGAATATGTTATCGTATGGAAAAAATTCCCGAATCAATTTTTAAGAAAGCCTGCGGGACAGTCAAACTTTAAACGTGGGCCGTAATTAACCTATGGTACGGACTTTGGACAACTCTAAAAAAATGATAATAATGGTTTTTTTTTAATGTTAATATTTATTGCGTCGGTTGATCAAAGACTAATCACCATTATGTCAAATACCATAATCATGCAACAAACCTTGCCCCAAAACCTTGCCCAAACACCTTGCTCCAACACCTTGTCCCCACACCTTGCCCCAACACCTTGCCCCAAATTTTATTTATTGATACGCATTTCATTCAGCTAATAACAATGCAGTACCACGTGCAACCTTCTTTATAATTGCTGAATAAAATCACTATACATAATTTGCAATGTATGTCACGTCCGTCCCGTCCTGTCTGTGACGCTACTAATTTTTTTCAATATGAAAATAAATGAATAAAATAAAAATAAATGAAAGTTCTGTTTTACATTATTTTTTATTCTGATGTGTATTTTTTCAAAATAAATAGATTTCACCTGAAATGTATTTATTTTGAAAACTTCCATTACTTTTGACGGGTAATATACTAGTTTAATAAATAAAGCATTGAGAATTTTCTATTTATGATGCGCAACGTTGCCATGGGAGGGAATACAATAATCTTTTAATTATATTTGAAACTTCGGTTACTCCCCGCGGATTGTTAAATTGACTTTATTTTCATGTTCGTATAATAATCATAAAATAATAAACGATGAATAGCATGTGTGCTTTGCTTAAATAATTTAGGCACACCGTAATGAATAATTTTATATTTTTTTTAAACTTGAGCACACAAGTTGCCTTCCTCTTGTCAAAAAATGCTTTGTGTAAAGTTAGATGCACAAATGTAACGAACTTTTCTGAGCTATACTTGCTTTCATAACTGTTTCAGACTTGAATTCGATTTTACAACAGAAAGGCTCCATCATCGTTGACATCTGTTTAGCAACTTACTTTGCATCAAATAATGATTTATAAAAAGGTTATATGTGACTCGTGACTTTATATAACAATTTTTCTACCCAGCCTGATAGCAGCCTTACCCCACTTACATACACCATTTGTAGCACCTGGCCTGCTCTACCTTAAGGAAGTGCACGGTCAAAACGATTGGAGTCAGGGTTGGCCAGGTTTTTTTTTAAAATAAATCCCATTTTTATCATTTTATCCAAACATGTTATATTAAAACAGTTTCATTTGAGAATTACACAGAAGTAGTTCACTTTGAAATTCTTTATGGGGTACGGATTGTTTTTGTAAGGTGAGACTTTCTGGAAAAGATTTTTCGTTCTAAATTACTCTACATTATTTTTTTATGGTTCATCCTCGAGCATAACTCTATAAGCACCAGTGTTGGGGGTGTTGTATCTGACGTATGCACTTCCTGTATGTGTGTCTTTGTGTAATGCTAATTTTCGTCTACTCTTGTAAATAGATATGCCTGTTGGATTTGTCTTGTCAAATTTCAAGGATCAAATTACGTTTAAAATTAATCAATTGAAAATGATGATGGTGGTTGTTTGTATAGTGTTATTTGCCTAGCACAGTTCAACATGATAACTACGCTTTCTTTTTCAAAACTTCGTTTAATATTTTTAAGATTACTAAATAATTATATCTCTTGACAGAGAACTTCTTTGCATTTTTTTAAAAGATTTTTCTCAACCTTTGTCGAACACTAGAGAAAGCTGTATCAATAAAATTTGGCGCAATTTCTTCGATGGACTTCTTTCTGTGTCCAGCCACAGTGGGAACTTTCAGAAGGGACTGTGGAGAGGATTGAAGCCCCTGTTTTGAAATCAGTTCTTTTAAATATTCTGGTGCATATCCGTGTACACATTCGTATGTCGGTGCAAGGATTTTTGAAACTGTTCGTTCAGCTACATAAAGCAAGTGAAGGTCCTCAAAAGCTTGTGTGAATGCCCTGTGTAAAATTGATCATAAACTATTGACTACACCACTGTCAAATTGATACCAATCTATTATCAGATTCGTCACTAGTATAAAGTCAACTCATATTAAAAAAAATAAATCCTGAGCTTGAAAGAATTACATTAACCACCAGACGGCAAGAAACGTGTAAATATTTTTTTAAGTGATGCAAATTTATGAAGAATTTATTTGTTACCACAATCATGTTCAAATCGATATTGTTTTCCTTGAAATCTGAATCTTACAATTTTTCATTGATATAAAACTAAATCATTTGAAGTTTCTTTTTATTGACTGTGTTAGTGATTGACCTTTAGTCTTACCTTCATACATTCATTTAACATTTGACTATTTTATTTTCACGTATTTTCCATTACATCATAGATCATAAATATTACATTTAGTATCTAAAGAATTTAATACGTTTTGAAAATGAAATAAAACTTTAATTCCATCGAACATACTTTATTAGAATTTCAAACATTTGGATCAATAATAGTAGCCCACTCGTCTTTCACATCACCACTTCGATTACATCCCATAGAAGTGTGTGTGATACCTACAATTCAAGGAGTGATTTCTTTTTTTTTCAATGTTAAGTAGCAAACTATATCTATCAGTGGGTGACCGGATATGGTTTTTTACTATTTGCCGGATCCGGATAGTTTTGCCCTAATATGTGCCGGATCCAGATTCCGGATATCTCCGGATTTAAGTGTAAGAGTTAAGGGGGTGTACTTTACTACTTTCTATTTAGTATTTAATACTATTTATTAAAATATTTATTATCCAACACATGGAGATTATCTGCTTTCTACAATGACAGTCTGTGACACTGTCAACGTCAATGATAAACATTTTACAATGAATTGAATGAACAAAGTTCAACGCACTGTGTAGTGTTTACCAAGCGAAAAGTCTTGTACTGATTGTGTAGTGTGTTGTAGAAAAAGTCGTGATCTAGAACCATAATAAAAACTGTTCTTTAATTCAGACGATATAAGTTTAATATGCTGTTAGTTAACTTAGTTTGTTACCTTATGTGGTAAAGTAATATCTATACTTGTAACTTTTTAACTTAATATTTTTTCTCGTATTGAAATTGGTTGTTTTACTATATTTAGCACACACACACAAATATGAACTCCCGTTAATAAGCTTATACCTATTAATTAAGTTACGGTTGTAGCAGGACCAGTCCCAATCTCAGGACAGGTTACCAGTTAACAAACTTTTTTTTAAATGTACTTTTATGCTATTAATTTAATTTGATTTCAAATAATTCTTAACTACATTGATATAGGATACGACCCAGATCTGCCATAAGTATCCGGTATGTCGGATATCCGGCCACCTTAAAATATGTATATATATATTGTAAGGAATTTAGGTTAAACTTGCATTGGCCGTCAGGAGCTGAGATCAAAGACTGACCGCCACTAGCGCGGAGCTGAGCGCGGGCCTTTAGATCTAGGGCGGTAAGAGGGTCTTGAGATAAGACAGGGACATGAAAGGGAAGCCGACTTCTGACCCACGACTGGGAGTCATGGGACTGGACGTGCGAAATGTGACGTTTTCACACAAAATGTTATCTCGCTTGAATTGGGAAATCAAAGTGGTAGCGGAGCGAGGAGACCGCAGGTGTTAAATGCCACAGGATAGATAGGATGACCAGATGCGCAGGTGGTCTAGGTAGGGGTAGGTAAGTGGTGGGGGTCTCACCAGAGACAGTTATATCAAACCGGCCCCACCCCCGTCTAAATAGGGGTGGTTCCTGATGATTGACAGATTACTTCGGACAATGGAGGAAAAAAAAATTTTGGGGGGGAGACTGAAAGGTATTAGAGATGACGCAATGGTGAGAACGGGGTGGAAACTAGGAACAAGACACTGGACGGGAGAGCAGGCAAGGGAAGAGAGTAGATGGTAGACTGTAGATGATAGACAGACTTAGGACAGTTTGTCTTTACCTATGTGAAGTTAGAGTACAGTGTATGTTGGAGTCAAGGAGTGAAGCAATAAAGTAATCATAAGTGTTCATGCAGTCTTTGAGTTTGGTGTTTGATTATGAGAAGACAAGTGTGACCAGTAATTAAGAAGAATTGAGTGAAAGCAGAGAGAACGAGGTTCTCTACAATATATATATTTTGACTTTAAAAAATTTATTCGATTAATTGGGTAAAATCAAATCGATTAATCGATTATTTTAGATTAATCATAATTTTTAACGCATATATAGATCCCGTTTAGTTGCGATACATTTTATTTATTTCGCGAAATCGGTTAAATCGTGGTAATTCCATGTCTCCCAAATTTTGTGACGTAACTCATCCCAAATCCTGTAAGGAATCTATTCCCTTTTCACAACTTCTTCGCCTCCGCAGGCTGTCAATCTAATGAGGACATTTTGGAAAAGGCGTTGGAAATGGTGGAGTTTTTTAGACAAAGGTCTTACCCTGAAGCTATACTTCAATCTGCACTTCAGGGAGTTAAAAACTTCACTCGTGCCGACGCCTTTGTATCACGCTCCAGTGATAGTAATGAAAGGAGCAAATTGGTGCTCACATACCATCCCCACAACATCAGAGCCAAGGAAATATTTTTGAAAAACCGCACGTTCCTCCTTGCGGACCCTGAGACTAACAACATATTTTCCACCCCACCCCTCATTGTATTCAGGAGGGACAAAAATCTGCGAGACCTATTGGTTCGTAGCCGTCTGCTTATTCCGTCCTCCCATCTGGGCACCAAGCCATGTGGTCGTAATCGCTGTTACCCAGACGGACCAGATTGTCTTCCCTAAGGGTGTATTCAAGATTAGGAATGGCTATCTTTGTACCAGCCGCAATGTGGTCTACACCATTGTGTGTAAGCGCTGTCCTTTGAAGTACATTGGTGAGACGGGGAGGTTACTCTCGTGCCGCATCGCTGAGCATGTACGTGCCATTAAACAAGACAAACAATGTCCTGTCTCCCGACACTTCAATGGATGTGACCACATGGGCGTCGATGACATGTCTGTCACCGCCTTGGTTTCCTGTACAAACACACCGGGCCGGGTCAGTCTGGAGAATAGACTAATGCATGAGTATGGGACTCTTACACCACACGGGATCAACGTTGTGTTCGCACTGACAAGCTGATTGATTGGCCACGCCCACCCTATCCTTTCCTATATAAGCTCTTACTTTTCTCTCCTTACTTTATCTCTACTGGACTGCTTGGATTTCATCGCAGCTAAGTGTTTTTTTAATTATTATTTAGTGTTATTCGTTTCATGTGTGTACTATTTGTCCGTTGAGGAAGGCTCTTTGCCGAAACGTTCGCTGTTGTGTTACGTCTTGTCGGGCCTACTAATACCCTGTTTTTTATATTATAAATTTACCTGACGTAACACAGCAACTTCGTTCTGCTAAGCTAGAAATAAGGAAGAAAAACCTTTTTGTGATCGTATGCACGTTTAAACAAATGATAATAATACGAGGGAAAATTATGTGTGTAACAAAAAATATAGATTATTAAAAAGTTGGAAAAAATATTAGAAATATTTTCTTAAATTTTTATGGAATTTTAATCGATCAAATTAATTTAAATCGATTGTAATTTTAACTATTAATTAATTGTTAATTTTCAAATAAATTTTAATCGATTAAAATTTTTACGATTAATTAATCGTTAATTTCCGCAGCCCTCATACATCGATATATATATAATGTTCCGAATTACACTGAAATTTGGGTTACGAACTTTCTTAAGAACGTATCAACGTCGTAACTCAAGGACCCCATGTATTTCATGATTGCCTAAAACCATCAGGCATTTAATACATTTCCTAGAATGCCGGATTTTCACACATTGCCGGTATCCTATACAACACCAAAAATCCCATTAAATACGCAAAAACAATCTATTTCCCATAATAAAAAGGTTTTTTTATACTTGAAAACTCTCTTCTTGTTTTTTTTCTCTAGAAGTCTAAAGACAAGTGTTTGTTGTTTTGCTAAAGTAAAGCCAAACCCCCCATTTTCGGGTTCAATTGGAGTGTTGGCACTTTGCTATAAATAAGTGAGTTTTGGTTGAATTTTGGGCACGCCATCACTGCCCTAGAACGATGGGATCAAATTTGAGCATGTCATCACTGCCCTAGAACGATGGGATCAAATTTGAGCACGTCATCACTGCCCTAGAACGATGGGATCAAATTTGAGCACGTCATCACTGCCCTAGAACGATGGGATCATATTTGAGCACGTCATCACTGGCTTAGAACGATGGGATCAAATTTGAGCACGTCATCACTGCCCTAGAACGATGGGATCAAATTTGAGCACGTCATCACTGCCCTAGAACGATGGGATCAAATTTGAGCACGTCATCACTGCCCTAGAACGATGGGATCAAATTTGAGCACGTCATCACTGCCCTAGAACGATGGGATCAAATTTGAGCACGTCATCACTGCCCTAGAACGATGGGATCAAATTTGAGCACGCCATCACTGCCCTAGAACGATGGGATCAAATTTGAGCACGTCATCACTGCCCTAGAACGATGGGATCAAATTTGAGCACGTCATCACTGCCCTAGAACGATGGGATCAAATTTGAGCACGTCATCACTGCCCTAGAACGATTGGATCAAATTTGAGCACGTCATAACTGCCCTAGAACGATGGGATCAAATTTGAGCACGTCATTACTGCCCTAGAACGATGGGATCAAATTTGAGCACGTCATCACTGGCTTAGAACGATGGGATCAAATTTGAGCACGTCATCACTGCCCTAGAACGATGGGATCAATTTTGGGCACGTCATCACTGGCTTAGAACGATGGGATCAAATTTGAGCACGTCATCACTGCCCTAGAACGATGGGATCAATTTTGGTCACGTCATCACTGCCCTAGAACGATGGGATCAATTTTGGGCACGTCATCACTGCCCTAGAAAGATGGGATCAATTTTGGGCACGTCATCACTGCCCTAGAACGATGGGATCAATTTTGGGCACGTCATCACCCCTCCAGGTCAAGGTATAAACAATATAAAGTTGTTGGGTTTTTTCGATAACTAATTATAAGACTAATTGTTTATTCCCCCAAATAGCCATCAGTCGACGTTTCAGTACGTTTTGACCACCACCTACCGGATGTTACCTATTGATTACCAGATTGGTTAGTGGCTAGCGAGGGTGAGATGCAAACAACAGCCGGATCAAACTAGGCTGGGGGCATAGCGAGGACGGGGGAGGTGTAGGTACGTTGACGATATAAGCAGCCGAACAATAGTTGCTTTCGTACACCTGTAAAATCCTATTGTTGCTTGGACACCTCTGTTGTTGTGGTCTCTGATCTACTGTCTGGACATCTTTTGTTGCGGTCGCTGATCTACTGTCTGGACTTCTCTGAGTGTGTATCTTCTTGTATTTTATATCGTTTTAATCACCTTAATTCAACCGTTTTTAACGTGTAGTTACCATCCCGATTATCTATCAATAGCAGATAATTCCCCCAAGCATATTGAAACACAAAAAAGCCGATATGATTGGAACATTTTCTTTAATATTGAGTATAAAAGAGTTTCACTTCAGACAACACCAAAGTGTCAGCGTTCGATAAAATTTACACTTTGCTATGATATCAGCAACATTGTTCTCATGTCACCTCTAGTTTGTGAGATGATGAATAAATATCTTTTTTCAATTACATTTATAATATTTTTTTATATAAAAATATTATTACATATAGATAAACTAATAATTCATTAATTTAACTACGGTAATTTCGATCAATCTGAAATTTTGATACAATGCATTGTTAGGTGACACAAGTCTATGTGCAAAATTTCAGCTCAATGGGATTACGGGAAGCGGGTCAATGTTGACTTTTGTTTTTCTGCCTGACGGACCGACAACAAAAGGACGGTGAAAATAATATATAGGATTTAATAAAATCGAAAAGATGTGAACATAAAGTGGTACCTCGGTATAAGTCTGCTTTGGTATAAGTCCAAGTTGGTATGCGTCATGTTTGGACGCGAAACAATTTGCTTGGTATACGACTTATATTTGGAATACGACTTGCGTGCTTCACGCAATTTAGGCTGACTTCCCCCCTCTCCCCTCATCACATTTCATCACAAAAAGTTAGACCCCCCTTTAACATGACGTCAAAAAGCTACGCACCCTTCCCCCCCCCCACACACACAATAAAAGCCGTATTTCCCATTCGAAAATGAGCATGTTTCAAATCATTTAATTTTATTTAAGGTAGTATTTAATGTGAGGCTACATTCTAATATCGTAACACGCGTGAAGCAATTTAAAATGTCATTAAATAAATTGTAAGCAATGAAATATTTCAGTGGAACTTTTATTTAAAGTTGAGCATTTTGATGTCACGTCACGTTTCTTAAACACACTCACAGAATGTGTCCCCCTCCCCACTCGCGGTGCGTGACGTCATTTATGGACCGCTTCTGTGAGTCAAAATGACGCATAGCGCAAACGTAGCTTGTAGGAATGACACTGCGCGTTTCTCAAGTGCGTTATTACGGAATTTGCTACCATTCAGTGTACTAGTGGAGCAATATATAAATTACCACGTGATGTGTTGTTTTTCTCGTAAATTATGAGTAAATTCACTTATCGTGAAATCTAAGAAACTAAAAAAATGGTTAGGATCACGATGGAGTTGAAAAAAGAGATTGCTGTAAAGGATGTAATTTGCGTGCGTGTCTGGGACTTAGTTGCAGCGGGGAGATCGACGACTTCTATGAATGTGAAAAACCAAGACTTTATTAAATAGGCAAATGTTGCTAAGGGGTGAGATTGAATACAAAACAAAGATCAGGGACATTAGAGCATGTTGAAAAATTGATTGATCTGGACAAGATGAAAACATGAAAAAAATTGTCTTATTTATTTTTTTTATGTATTTTAGCATTAAGCAGTGTTTAAATTATTTTATACTACCATGTCAATAAATGTTTGGAAAGATAAATATCAAAATGATTTTTTTTTCATGGAAACGAATTATTTCCCATATATTTCTTATGGAAAATACGTTTGGTATACGTCCAGTTTTGTATATGTCCAGTTTGGTATACGAGCAAAGGTCGGGAACGGATTAAGGACGTATACCAAGGTTCCACTGTATTTGTTTGATGTTTATATATATATATATATATATATACTAGAAAAATACCCGCACTTTGTAGCGGGAGTGTGCTGACCCTTTATCCAAGTATTAGTTGCTGGTTATTACATTTTTTATTTGCCAAGTTAAATTTCAGATTCATCAGTTAAAATCTTATGAGAAACAGAGATATGCCATTTTACCGCGTGAGTTGTTTTCACTTAATGCAGTGCCTTTTAACATAACCTTACTATTTAAAAGATATGATTTATTAAATAATGATTCTTGCCGACCATAATAACTAAATTTACAATTTCATTCCAACTTGTACAAAATTAACATAACTTACAGGTTTTCCGAAAGAGCTCTACCACCCTCGTCACTCAAAAATTTAATATATAATTACGAAACTGCATCGTATCACAATTGTAAGTTATATAATATTTGTAACCACGTCTATGAGATAAAGAGCATGTGGCACTATCCCTTTAAAAGGCAAAAGCTAAGTGACTCATAGCGCAAATAAACAAAATTATAAATGTACTTTCTAAAATAAATTTGTTTTTAAACTGGTCGTATTAAAATGATTTTTTTTAAAATGTGCACACCATATTTAGACAATATAGAAAGCTGGCCGCATAAAATAAAGTCTTGTTATAAAGTAAATGTACTGGACCAAAATAACTCCTCCTTTTGACGTATTCACAATTGTTTTCACATGGAAATAATATTTAAAAAAGTGTATGTCTCTATATTTTACTATTTATATTTACGGTTTATAAGCAATGTGTATAATTTCAAAAAGGAATCATTTTTTTGTGTTCCCTATTTGGATAAGGCATCATATTTTGTAAATTATATTCAATGCACACACACACACCAGATTTTATATCTGTAAAATAAAATAAAAATGAAAAAAAAAGATTCAACCGTCTGTTCATAAGTGCATCTTAAAAATGATTAAAAGGCAATTTTAGAAATGACCTATGCTATTCTGAATACAAAGGAATGAACATAAAAACATATTCAATTCGCAATTCATATTAATTAAGCGTTTTTAGGATCACTTCGTTAAATTTAGTCAAGTTTTGTTAATAAATTCGGTATCGAAAGTTGATAATGTATAGTGTATATAAAGCTTAAGTAAACTGTTGTAAAGTGTAAGTTTACTTGACATAGGCCATAACTTTCAACATAAAATAAACTCGTTACATCTATGGTTTTTAATTAAATGTCGAGTTATGAATTAAATTTTTTAAAATCCCAATTTTATTCATTGCATGTAAAATATTAATACAATGCATCGTGAAAATAATTAAAATTAAAATAATTTAAACGCATATGTAATATATAAAGCTCAGTTGATATTTTTATGTTTGTTTGTTTGTTTGTTTGTATCCATTAAATAAAGGCCACTGCTTTGTTGACATTTTCCAAAAGATCTCTGCCACTGTCGTCACTAAAAAAGCTCTTATATATTTACGACACTGCATCGTAACACAATTGTAATTAATACAATATTTGCAACAGCGTCTATGAGATAAAGATAATAAAGATAAATAAAGAAATTAGGCTATATTCCTAATTTTAAAAAAACAAAAAACAAATCAATTTTATGTTAAAAACGCATGTGAAACCATGACAATACTTGATTTTAAAAATGGCCTATGTTAATCCATCATCAAAGGAATGAACATAACATATTCAATTCGCAATACAAAATAATTAAGCGTTTTCAGGATCACTTTATTTAGTTTAATCTACACAGCTCAAATTATGAAGCGTACACGAAAATGTGCGCACCGTAATTAGACATTATAATATATTTTGAATGCGCAGCGCTGAAAATAAAGTATTGGGGAGAAAAAAAACGTCACTAAAAGTAACTCGCTTTGAACGGCATTTGAACGTCCGCGTAAATTTGTTCAATACAGAAATGAGGTTAAATTTTTTATTCTTTGTCTCTGCATTTTCTGATTATTTAATTTACGGCATTCGGGCAAAAGGGACAATTACAAAAACTAACTTAAAACCACCTTCAGGGTAAAAGGAACCATCCTGCCAAATTTGGTCCCCGTCCGTCATTTGGTTTTTCCGTGATTGTCTAACAGAAAGTCGAAAAGTGAAACATACAAACATACAAACAGCAACTGAGCTTTATATATGAGATATATATATATTATATATATATATATATTATATATATATATAATATATATATATTAAAACTATATAATTTGCAATTGTCACGCAAGTCAGTCAGTCTGTCCTGACGCTACTAATTTTAGAAAGCAGGGAAAACCAAATTACTGCACAAAAGCATCAAAAGGTGTGCAAATTAAATATGCACTGTAAAAAAAAAGAATTATATGACGTCATTGATTTCGCTAATATTTTAATTTTGGAAAAGGGAACATTGTAAAAAGAGAATTAGATGATGGTTAATTATAAAATCAAAAATTGAAGGGGGCGCCACAGGCGCCCTGCAACCCCTATTATAAAATACTTTGTGTACATTTCAGAAAGTTTAATATTTCGTATTTATCAAACAAGGACAAGTTAGTTGGGCTTTTGAAAAAGGTCGGCGCCTTAGGCGCCCTAAAAAAAGTTCATTTTTTATAAAATAAATAGATTTCAGCTGAAAACTTCCATCATTTTTGACGGGTGTACGCTAGTATATATATATATATATATATACATATAAGACGCATTTGTTGTCTGTCTGTCGTCTGGATGTTCCCTATTAACTCAAGATCCAGAAAACCAAATAACGTGAAATTTGGTACACGCACACAAAATTATACCGGAAAGGTTATTAAATAGGTTTCGTTCCATATATTTAAGATACTGGGGGCCGGGGGCCCAAAATGTAGTTTTTCCTTATATGAGCTCTATAAAAAAATAAAAAATTATCATATTTCCCGTGTAGGTAGAAGCATGAAACTTTCGGTGGTTGTTAAGTATCATTTTGCGATGGTAACAGTTAAAAATTATATAAATTATCTCTTACGGGGGGCCGGGGGCCCTAATGTAGTTTTTTTCTTATATTTAAAACTGACTCAACACTAATTTCTTAAACTTCCCGTGAAGGTAGAAGCATGAAACTATGGGAAATTGCTGAATACACTCTTATGACGATAATTGTCGAAGAATAATTAAAAAATGTTCAATCATGGGTAGCCGGGGGCCCAAACCTTTTTTTCGTATATGGGCTATATAAAACTGAATCAACACTAATTCCTCATCTTTCTTTGTAGGTAGAAACATGAACTTGCGAAAGTTGTTGAGTACCCTCGCACGATGGTAGCAGTCGAAAAAAAAATGATCACTAACTGGGGGGCCGGGTCCCAAATGTTATACATATAAGACGCATTTGTTGTGTGTTTGTCTGCTCCCTAATAACTCAAGATCCATACAACCAAATAACGTGAAATTTGGTACACATACACAAAATTACATGGGAAAAGTTCTTAAACAGGTTAGTTCCATGTATATAAGATACTGAGGGCCGTGTAGGTAGAAGCATGAAACTTTCGGTGGTTGTTAAGTATCATTTGGCGATGGTAACAAGTAAAAAAAAATTATATAAATTATCACTCAGTCTCTTAGGATTGCTGGTATAGACTTGCTGACACCATGCTTTTCTCATGGACAGTTGTATGTGGCCTGCTCCAGAGTTGGCAAAGAAGAAAATCTTTCTGTACACACTCCAAATGGAACTGACAAAAATGTTGTCTATCACATTTGCTTTAAATTAAATGTACCCTTTATTGCATCCAAATAAACAGTAATGTACGCTTCTACAGAAAACCTTATTTTAAACCAGGCAAAGCCGGGTCCTTGCCCCTAGTATGTATATTTGTTTCTAATTTTTTATTTTTTTTAAAATAATGCCCGAATTTAAATTCTTTACTTCATAAATCTTTCAAATGGATTTTTTTGTGGTCAGTAAATAATGTTAGCTTTTTTATAAGTGTACAAAGTTTACACAGTTGGGTTTAGATTAGAGGTCAAAATTTACAATGTTGGCTTATAGAATTTAGGTCAAAGTATACACTGTTACCTTCTAGATTTGATGTCCAAGAATACACCATCAGCTTTTAGATTTGATATTAAAATTCACATTGTTAGCTTTAGACAGAACGCCATTGTTGCTATTATTCAAAGGGCTCATTTTGAACTACTAAAAAAGTAGCACTAAAAAAAATACTAAAAATGACGACCCACATTTTTATATTGTATCAGTGAAATTTCTGATGTCATTTCCATGATTAACAAATTGACTTCAGTCAACAATGGCAACACAATCCCACCCTTTTTCCATGTTTCAAACATTTTTTTTTCTTTTCTAAAGATTACATTATTGTTTAATGGTTCATTTTGGGCTGGCTGGACAATGGGTCATTAAAACTGTTGAATGTAATTTAATAAAACAACTGTAGTAATAATAAATTCGTTAGTAGAAGTTTTGTAAGAAATGAAATATTATTCCTTTATTTTTCACCAAGATTGTAAAAATGAAATTAATTGTCACAATTGGGTTGACCCTCGTCTTTTTGAATGTTGCCTTTGGACAATCGGAAACGCCACAGAAAGTCTGTCGGGTTAATTCTCAAGTAAGTCAAATAGTATATGTTTCTTCAGTGATGATGTCAGTAAAATATTTCTTTCGATTCCATGGCATTATTCTATATTTCATGTCCGTTTTTTGTTGTTTTTTTTTAAACTTCATTTTTAAAAATATACTTCCAATTTATGTACATGTATCTACATTTTTCTTATACTTATTATTTAAAATTATTCTCGAGGCTTTACTTTTAATTTAATGTCTGTTTTCAGGTTTTTTTTTATTTCTCTATCACTCTCTTTCTCTCTCTCTCTCTCTCTCTCTCTCTCTCTCTCTCTCTCTCTCTCTCTCTCTCTCTCTCTCCCTCCCTCTCTCTCTCTCGCTCGCTCGCTCTGTCTCTCTCTCCTCTCTCTCTCTCTCTCGCTCCGTCTCTCTCCTCTCCCCTCTCTCTCCTCCTTCTATCTCTCTCTCCTCTCTCTCTCCTCTCTCTCCCCTTCTCTCAGCTCATGTCTGTTTGTTTCCTCTTGTTTTCCATTTATAGGTAGGTATGGGTATTTGAAGTTATATTGTTGGGAATATTTTATATGTATTGATGAGGGTAGTTGTAAAACGTTGACATCAGCACGATGTCAAATAAAG
Source organism: Ampullaceana balthica (assembly GCA_944989445.1). Taxonomy (NCBI): domain Eukaryota; kingdom Metazoa; phylum Mollusca; class Gastropoda; family Lymnaeidae; genus Ampullaceana; species Ampullaceana balthica. Next base: position 1,641,725 of record CALYLW010000025.1, read on the forward strand.
AATGAGTTACTGTATTGTTTGATATACACACAGTTTAGCCTCTTTTTAATTCACTTCTAAACAGATGTCAACAACAACAAATAATGACATTTTGTATAGAATAGTTTTATTTATTATTTTAAAAAAGACAATTTTGTATCTTCTTCAGGGCTGCTGAAATTAGCAATTAATTAATCGATTAATCTTTAAAAAATTAATTGATTAAAATTAATTTTATCGATTAAAATGTGCTTGAAATTTAATAAAGTATTTATAATATTTTTTTCCAATTTATTAATAAATTATATTTTTTATTTACTTACAAATTTTACCCTAGTATTAATTTATTTTAGACGTGCATACGTAAACAAAAAGGTTTTTATTCCTTATTTCTTTCATAGCAGAACGAACTTGCTGTGTTACGTCACAAAATTTGAGAGTCATGGATTCACTTAATTAACCGATTTCGCGAAATAATAAATCGCAAATTAACGTGATCCATATATTAATTATACAAATATAATTATTCGAAATTAATCAATTAAGCGATTATTTTTTCCGATTAATCGAACAACAACATTTTTTTTAATCAGTACCAGCCCTAATCTTCTTACATATTATATTAAGCGTTTATACCTCTTTCAATTTTTTTGAAGTTATTAATAATAACGTGTCCTTGATCTTTTGACAGATCTTTGCTGTGGGTGAGTCTGTCGGGATAGTTATTGACGGCTGTAACAACTGTGTCTGTCAGGATACTTGGTTCGCCTGTCCGAGAATGGGTTGTCCGGGGCTCCAGCCTCTAGACTGTCAGATACAGGGACAGGTTAGGAAATCGTTTCCACTAAATTCTTTGTAGAAGTTGCATCTCTTAATTACTAATTTTGTATTTTACACCATAGTAACGCAATAATATTTCTCTTTATCCATGAAATATAATTAGTAGTGTTGAAATTGATGTTACTATCTGAAATAAACAGATCATTGATTATCAAATTATAAAAAACTATAAATCACGAAACACTGAAGTGAACAATAATGAATGTTAAAAATAGATAGTTTGAATACATCGGCAATGATAATTTTCTTCTTATCTTACAGCAATACAAGCATTATGACAGCATACCATCCGATGATTGTGTAGAATGTCGTTGTATGAATGGTAACCTGGCATGTGCCGGTTGCACAGCTTGAAACTTGAAATTTGAATGTGACATTAAAAACATATAAAGTCTTCATTCATTTACCCTTTGAATGTTTAGACAATATAAACAATAAAAGTATTCAAACTTATGATTACTTAACATTTATGCATCGTCAATACTTTTTATGAATGCTTTATAAATGATGTGTATAATTTTATTTTATTTCTAAACCATATATCAAATTTATGACCAAGGACAAAAGTCTCTTAACTAAAAAAAATAAAAGATCCTTATTTATTCTACACACATAACATAAACATCACAGTTCCGATGGTATGCCGTTATTTCTTTCTTTAGTATGTGTTCTAATATAGCACTGTACCTAGCAAAAGCTTGGGCTCATGGTGCTTCACAAACTGATACTTTTAATAGAACTTGACAAAAGATGGCAAAGCGTGTCAATGTCAAGACATTGACGGTTTACCCATCAAACAGTGGAGCGGGTGGAGCGAGGTCAGTTTACCCATCAAACAGTGGAGCGGGTGGAGCGAGGTCAGCTTACCCCATCAAACAGTGGAGCGGGTGGAGCGAGGTCAGTTTACCCATCAAACAGTGGAGCGGGTGGAGCGAGATCAGCTTACCCCATCAAACAGTGGAGCGGGTGGAACGAGGTCAGCTTACCCCATCAAACAGTGGAGCGGGTGGAGCGAGGTCAGCTTACCCCATCAAACAGTGGAGCGGGTGGAGCGAGGTCAGTTTACCCATCAAACAGTGGAGCGGGTGGAGCGAGGTCAGCTTACCTCATCAAAAGTTCGCCGAAACCAAGACGCCTGAAGGAAAAGAAAGTCTTCAACATTTCTGTAACCAGTTCGCAAACAGCGGTACTTTTGTCATAGATCATACAGCTGTACTTTTTTCATAGATCATACAGCGGTACTTTTGTCATAGATCATACAGTGGTACTTTTGTCATAGATCATACAGCGGTACTTTTGTCATAGATCATACAGCGGTACTTTTTTCATAGATCATTCAGCGGTACTTTTGTCATAGATCATAAGGTGGAACTTTTGTCATAGATCATACAGGTACTTTTGTCATAGATCATACAGCGGTACTTTTGTCATAGATCATAAAGAGGTACTTTTGTGATAGATCATACAGCGGTACTTTTGTCATAGATCATACAGCGGTACTTTTGTCATAGATCATACAGTGGTACTTTTGTGATAGATCATACAGCGGTACTTTTGTCATAGATCATACAGCGGTACTTTTGTCATAGATCATTCAGCGGTACTTTTGTCATAGATCATAAGGTGGTACTTTTGTCATAGATCATACAAGTACTTTTGTCATAGATCATACAGCGGTACTTTTGTCATAGATCATACAGAGGTACTTTTGTGATAGATCATACAGCGGTACTTTTGGCATAGATCATACAGTGGTACTTTTGTCATAGAGCATACAGCGTTACTTTTGTCATAGAGCATAAAGCTGTACTTTTGGCATAAAGCGTACAGTGGTACGTTTGGCATAGATCATACAGCAGTACTTTTTTCATAGAGCATACAGTGATACTTTTGCCATAGATGATTCAGCGGTACTTTTGCCATAGATCATTCAGCGATATTTTTGTCATAGATCATTCAGCGGTACTTTTATCACAGGTCACTCAGCGGTACATTTGTCATAGATCATAGAGTTTTAAATGTTGATAGTGTCTTGTCTTTCCTGGGGGCGGGGAGGGGGGATGTTCCGGCAACCGATAACATGACCCAAATGATAGACAGAAAGATTTAGGATTTTTATGTTTGTTCTTGGGAATTTAACAAAAAAAGTGTTTTTATCCCTAGGTCTATCTGAGTGTTCAAATTAGATTTGTGTATTTCCACGTTTAATGTATTGCCTTATATATTATTACTACTTGCTCTTTGTTCTTCTAGTCTCTTCTGTTACTAGTTTCTGTATTTTACTAATAGATTTATCCCTGAAAATATTCAATATTCACGAGACGCTCCTTTTTAAATTAGTATTTGTTCCCTACTCTTTACAGAAGTTATTAATTCTCTATGTCTGACCAATGTAAGCTAGCAGAGCAGTTTAATGTCATATTACGTTTTAAAACGTTTCTTTTATAAATTGTAAGTTTGGTTGCTCGTGGGAGATGCTGGTCTTCTAACGAGCGCCTCCCCAGCGGCGGACAGGGGAAAGCCCACAAGATATGGAGGGTACCGGGGAAATAAAATATCCGGGGCGGACTGCCCTACTGTCTTGTAGGAAGTGGAGGGATCCACAAAGAATAGGGACCCAATCCGAACAAAGGCAGCTACCCATTGAGCTGTTAGGGACAACCCCACACGTGCTTGTGCTCAAGGCCAATAACCCTGCCGTGTAAAAAACATAGTTACAAAAATACCGAAAAGAGTAACAAAAGACATTTCAGTCCTGGGAGAGGATGGATTCTTTGAGGAGGAAAATAGGACGCCTAATAGTGAAAGCCAAAACCTGGAAGTTATTAGGCCAACAACCATCATCTCTACCAGGACTACCACAGACCTTGGAATGTCCGCACGATGTATGAGGCTGGTAAAGCTGCACAGATAGCCGATGAGATGAGGAACTATAAGCTCACCATTCTCGGAATTAATGAAGCAAGATGGACTGGATGGGGACAGAAGAGACTAATCTCAGGAGAGATGGTGATATTTTCGGGACACAAAGAAGACGATGCCCCACATACCCTGGGTGTTACTATGATGCTATCAAGGGCAGCACAAGGATCACTAATTGGATGAGAGGCCCATGGATATAGAATTCTTTTAGCAACCGTTCGGACAAATAAACGTAGCATCAACCTAGATGTTATCCAATGCTACGCACCAACTAATGAAAGTGATGAAAGAGACAAAGAAGAATTCTACAATAGAGTAATGACAATAGTCCAGGGTCGCCCACAGCGGAACATCGTCATCCTCATGGGAGACTTTAATGCCAAGATCGGCAATACAGGGTATGAAGAGGTTATGGGACAGCAAGGGATAGTCAAGATGAACGACAATTGTGAAAGTTTTGCGGACCTATGTGACACAGCAGACCTGGTCATAGGGGGGAGTATTTTCCAGCACAAGAGGATTCACAAAGCTACATGGGTCTCACCGTACATGAGAACGATGAACCAAATAGACCATGTATGTTTTTGTAAAAACTTCAGGCGATCTCTCCAAGACGTCCGTGTAAAGAGGGGAGCTGATGTTGCCTCAGATCACCATCTTCTTGTGGCCAGGGGGAAATTAAAGCTAAAGAGACAGTATACCGAGCAAACAGTATACAGGACTCGGTATAATACCTCCCTCCTGAAGGTTCAAGCCAAAAAGGAAGAATTCAAGATCTCCCTATCCAATAAGTTCCAAGCCCTACAGGAAATACTCGAAGCCGAGACCATCTGAGGAAAGTGGCAAAGCATGAAAGAAACAGTCCAGTCAACATGCCAAGCATGAAGTTCTAGGAAACAGGAAACGGAAATTTAGCAAGGTAGAGAGACCAGTGAAGAATAAAATGGGAAACAGCATACCAAGTGAGGAGCAACAGAGAGGGAGAGGGAAGGAGCACTTTGAAGAGCTCCTAAACAGGCCGGAACCAAGGAATCCACCTGATATTCAACCATATTATAATGGCCTGCTAATTGACTGCAATATTCCCACCAAAGAAGAGATTAGCAGGGCCATTAAACAACTCAGAAATAGAAAGGCTGCAGGACCTGATGGCATCCCAGCAGAGACAATGAAGGCGGACTTGGAAACCAGTGTGGAAATGCTACAACCTCTGTTTATGAAGATATGTGAAGAAGAGCAAGTTCCTTCCGATTGGAAAGAGGGATACCTTATCAAGATACCAAAGAAGGGGGATTTAAGATCTTGCACTGACCAGATAGCGACACTGCACATCATTCTAGAGCAGTCAAAAGAGTGGAACTCCCCTCTCTATGTCAACTTTGCTGACTATGAAAAAGCCTTCGACAGTGTTGACAGCCAAACCCTTTGGAGATTGCTAAGGCATTACGGGGTGCCATAGAAGATTAAGGATATATTAAAAAAACATGTGCGAAGGGATAAACTGCCGAGTTGTCGATGGTCAGCAGGTGACAGATCTTTTCCAGGTGAAGACTGGTGTGAGACAAGGTTGCTTGCTGTCACCACTCCTGTTCCTGGTAGCCATTGACTTGGTGATGAAAACATCTACACAACAGAAAAGGAATGGCATCCAATGGACCTTGTGGTATCAACTTGATGATCTTGACTTTGCTGAGGATCTTACCCTTCTTGCACATACACAACAACAGATGCAGGAGAAAACAAACATTTTCGCAGCCACTTCTGCTAGGATTGGTCTCAACATACACAAAGGGGAGTGTAAAATCCTCAAGGTTAATGCCACCAGTACATACCCATTGTGCTTGAAGGAGAAGCCATTGAGGAGGTGGACAGTTTTGTTTACCTTGGCAGCATGGTAGATAAAGAAGGGGTTACAGATGCTGAAGTCAAAATAAGGATCGGAAAAGCAAGAGCAGCCTTCCAGCAACTCAAGAATGTTTGGGTCTCCAACAACTTAGGCAGCAAGTTAAAAGTAAGGATTTTTAACGCTATGGTGAAACCTGTGCTGCTATATGGAGCCGAGACATGGAGAACAACGGCCGTAAACCTGACCAGAATCCAGTCCTTCATGAACAATTGTCTAAGAAAGATTATCAGAATTCACTGGCCGGACAAAATCAGCAACCGGGAACTGTGGCAGCGAACAAAACAGAAGCCCATGGAGGAAGAGATTCTTCAGAAGCTGTGGAGGTGGATTGGTCATACACTAAGAAAACCTGCTTCTAATACAACAAAGCCCTGAAATGAAACCCACAGGGTAAGCGGAAAAGAGGCCGTCCAAGAAACACTTGGCACCGAGAATTGTAGGCAGACATCAAGAGAATTGGCCATGAATGGAAGATCCTGGAGAAGCTGGCCCAGGATAGAGATGCCTGGAGGTCTCTCGTAGGTGGCCTATGCCTTGGAGGAATCGCAGATGCCGACGATGATCGGTGGATGCCCTTCATGGACGAGAAGGCTCAACAAACAACGAGTTTGGTTGGATTTTAACAATTATTGTTTATTAATATTTGGTTACCATGACAATTTTTCTTTTATTGTTGCCTTAAAGTGTTTTGCCTCTTTAGTTTGGATTAACCGTTTTCCATGATAGAAGTAGTGTGCATTTATGTATTTCTTTTTCTTTTATACCCTTAACAGTATACACATGTCTGGGTCAAAAGACATACTCCATATGAGTTTCCCATTTTTGTACTTCATCAAAGTCTTTTGTGAAAGATTTTTGTATCATTTTCTAAATTAATTATTGTTAAATTATCCTTCTATATAATAAAAGACAATTTTCTGTGCGGTCATCGACAGCGATTGGTCCCTCAAACTCCTACAGACTCCTACTGGCGGAGAAAATTTAAATCTCATTTACATATTGAAAGAAGTGTTGTTGTTTTTTGCAATAGTTTATTTTTGAGCGGTGCGCGTTGGGATTTGTAGTCAAAAACTTTGTTTTTACGGGTTATTTATTATAACTCTTGACAGACCGCTGGGTGTGGGGGGGGGGAGGTAGGGTCTCTGGACAGACAGTTTTGTGGGGGGTTGGGGGTAGGGTCTCTGGACAGACAGGGGTGGGTAATGTTATTAGAACTATGATGTATAGTATTTTTGACGTGATACACATGTATGGACTGTCGAGACGGCGGGTCTCTCGACAAACTGCGGAGGAGGGGATGTAGGGTCTCGCGACATACCGTGGTGTGGGGGGAGGTAGGGTCACTGGACAGACCGAGGTTTGAGGGGTAGGGTCTCTGGACAGACGGGGATGGCTAATGTTGTGATGTCCTACCTTGAACTTTACAGGTCACCCTACACTTATTCCCGTCCTTGGACGGGCTTTTTTGCTAGTACGATCATAAGCAAATAATCTAACTTTTGTTACTGATGAGATGCTATTTAGAGAATCATTTATGTTAATTAAGAAGAGAATGGGGCCTAGCAAAGTTCCTTGTGTAACTTTTGACTTGACTTCATTTTGTTCTGGTTTATGTCCATGATTTTTTACAATTTTCTCTCTGCCTATTAGGAATTCTTGAATTTAATGGTGAAATAGAACAGAGATGCCAAAAAATGTAAGTTATTTTAGCAAACTAGAATGTTGTGAACTTTATAAAATGCTTTGGAGAATTCTTATCTAATCCTATTGACAAGTCATTTATGAGACCGATTAAATGTGTTTCACGTGATCTATTTTGCGACATTTGGATATAAGACATTACGTTTCTCTACGACGTCTAGGAGAAATAAAGTTTATTGAGACATCCTTGTCGCTTAAGGCTGATACGAAGTGTTTGCTAAAGATATTAGCTTTGCTTTGGTTTTATTGTTTGTGTTTCTTGGTAGGGCCATTCCTCTGGGTTCCATTATTTTAGAATTATTAAATAATAACCCCCTATCCAGTCCATGACGGACTATGGGGCAAATGAAGTAGCGTTCACAATTTTTATTTAGCCACCACTAACGAGCAAAGTCATGCTTATGATCATATTGAATAGACTGAAACCACAAGCAGAGCAAATCATTTCCGAAGATCAGGCGGGCTTCAGAACAGGAAGAAGCACAACGGAGCAAATCTTTAACCAGCGAGTTCTCTGTGAAAAAATCTCCAACACCAGAGTGACCTCTATCATGTCTTTATAGACTTTAAAAAAGCGTTCGACAGAGTGTGGCATGCGGCACTGTGGGCAACGATGCACAAATTCAACATAAATGCAAACATCATTGAAGTGATCAAGAACCTTTACAACAGAGCAACCAGCGCAGTACTCTTCAACGGCAAGCTGGGAGATTGGTTCAAGACCACTGTTGGTGTCAGACAAGGATGTTTACTTTCCCCCATCCTCTTCAACCTCTTCCTTGAAAGGATCATGACAGATGTGCTAGAAGACCATGTCGGAACAGTCAGCATCGGAGGGAGAAGTATAACCAACCTACGCTTCGCCGATGACATTGACGGCCTAGCTGGTAGCGAGGACGAATTAAAAGTATTCCTCGCAAAGCTAGAGAAAACAGCAAAGGCGTACGGCATGGAAATCAACGCAGAAAAGACCAAGGCCATGGCTAATAGTAAATTCACAAGTGAGATTCGGATAAACGGGCAAAAACTCGAAGAAGTCTCCACCTTCAAGTATCTAGGGGCCATAATATCCGACGAAGGCTCAAAGCCAGAAATTCTTGCCAGAGTAGCCCAAACAATGGCAGCATTGAGTAAATTAAAGCACATCTGGCAAAGTAAGAAGCTCTCCCTGAGATCAAAGATCCGGTTAATGCGGTCTCTAGCGATGTCGGTCTTTTTGTATGGTTGTGAGGCTTGGACGCTGACTGCAGACCTCCAAAGAAGAATAAATGCACTAGAGATGAGATGTTTCAGAACGATATTGAACATCTCCCACACAGCTCACATCACAAACGCAACACAATAAGTACTGTCATTAGCCCCTACGAGGACCTACTCACATCAATTAAGAAGAGGAAATTACGATGGTACGGAAACGTGAAAAGAACTGGAGGTCTCGCAAAAACCATATTACAAGGCACAGTCCAGGGCGGAAGGAAAAGAGGCAGACAAAAGAAGAGATGGGCGGACGATATCAAAGAGTGGACCGGCCTGTCATTCAGGCAACTTATTTGCGTGTTTCTTTCCCGAAGTATATTTTGTTTTACGTTTGCATGCGTTAATAAGTCTACATCAATGATTGATTATTAAAAGATAATTGTGTTATGGGGGAGAGGGTGGTGCGTGTCACCAAGGGGGGGGGCATACCCTCCTAAGTCACACTCAATGTTGTTGTTGTTTAAATGGTTACAGCTTCATGTTTATGTACCAGCTGTTGGTCAACACTGTCATTAGTGTCATGGTTTCTCACCAGGTAGTTTAAAGTAATTACTTTCTATTGTCTTAATATTAACCCCCTTAAGACCGCATCAACTGCAACCTTAATTACATGGCAATGTATTCCTATAAATGTCAGTTTTTTAACAGACCTCCCCTATTAAAATAATGTATATACAATTTGATTAATTAAGTTCAGATGCTATCGTTTGGCTTTGGTAAACAGGGGACAGCCATTTTGGATGGAGCGGTTGTTAGGAGACGACCGTCTTGGATGGAGCGGTTGTTAGGAGAAAGCCATTTTGGGTGGTATGGATGTTAGAAGAAAGCCATTTTGGATGGTGTGGATTAGAACTGCGGAAATTAACTATTAATTTCTCGATTAATCGTTAAAAAAATTTATCGATTAAAATTATTTTAATCCATTAAAATTCGATTAAAATTAAAGAAAATATTTATAATATGTTTTATTAATAAATAATTAATTATTAATAATTAATAATAATTTATATACTTTTTATGAACAAACTTCTCCCGCGTAATATTATAATTTATTTTATTAATCCATGTGGACCTGCAGACGTCAACTATAAAATGGCTGACAGTATCAGCGCAGTTAATTTTAAACATAACTGGAAAGTTTAGCAAAAATTTAGTTTTTAAGCTAACTGCGGATTGCAAAGTCGAAGATGGTGAAAACGATTGCTGTGTTCACTGCCATAAACAATTCTCTTTTAAAGGATCAAATACATCCCTGACGTACCACCTTCAGCACAAACATCCGATCGAGTATCAACACATTGTCATAAAATTTAGTTCAAAATATTCTTAATTTTCACTATCTTTAAGACAGTGGAAATAACTCAATAAAATAAAAAGACAATCAATTACCTGTTTTTGTTACTTCCCTTGAAATGTTCAGTTTAATGACGTCATAAATTTCTATTTTTGGCTTTAATCGAAATTATCGATTAATTAATCGTTAATTTATCAAAAGTTAACGATTAAATTTAAATTAATCGATAACAGCCCTAGTGTGGATGCCACCAGCGAGAAACTGTAAAGATGTAGGTTGAGATCAAAGTGGCGTAGGAATGGGGTGAGGAGTGGGCTTGGGGATACAGTCAACATTGCTGTCCTTAGATGCCACCGTTGGTGTTCGTCCATGCTGAGAGTTCTTGAGTCCTGTACACACAAGGCTTGAGACCCACGTGCGTTATTGATTGGACTGTCAAGTTTAACAATGGCTACGACATTCAAAATTTTGCGGCATTCAAACTTTTACGACATTATGAATAAATATGTGTATTTTATATATTACTAGAAATATATCCGCACTTATGTAGCGGGAGTGTACTGTCCTCTAAAGTTTATTACGTAGTTGAAATATGCCAATAAATATTTCCTAAGTTTTTATGTTATGCGACAATTTAGCTTCGGCCTTTTGTTCTGAGCTGACTCTTGAGAATGCAACTTTATGTTGGTCAGAATTATACATATGAAAAATGTCATTCTTTATTTATGAGACAACTGTAAAAAGAGTGGTATGAAAATAAACAAACAATTCAAGAGGTTATTAATTAAATTTAAAATACTCCATAGAAACATTTCTCATTGCTTTAAATCCAACGCAGCAAGGGAATGCAGTCGGAATAACACACAGTTAGTCTGTAAAATGCTGATAGAACTTAAAGGAAGAATGGACAAAAATCTTTTAACACCAAATTAAAAATATATCAAGACTATTTTTATAAATATTTTGTTCCTTTTTAAGTACATCACGCCATTTCGTTTCCACTTTTCTAAATTATAAATAATACTAGCAGACCCGTCGTGCGATGCAACGATCTCAGTAAAAATGAATAAATTTAAAGAAACCAATGAGTGGTATGTTTAAAAACAATAATGCCAGAAACCTTCGCGGAAGTGTGAAAAAAACATCCAAGTTTCATAGCAAACGGATAAATAAATTAATAATTAAATAGCGAACAAAAGAACAAACGATATTAAGGGCCCCGGCCCTCAAAATTAGTGATAATAAAGTTTTTTTTATTGCTATTGTACTCAAGCTATATTCCTAAATATCGTGTAAAATTGAATAGGGAAAAAAATTATTAAAGTTCAGTAAAAAGACATTTGGGGACCCCAGCTCCCAGGGAATGGACATTAAGAGTTCACTAACCTATATTACTATATTAATATAGGCTATTAAGTTTTTATATAATATGTTTGGTCAAAATCCAGTTATTTTCTCATTATTTAACGCTGAAACTACTTTTAATTTAGCTAATATAGGGGGGAAATGACATTAAGTGGCCCCCAGCTCATTCGGTGCAAGAGGTCAATTTCAAAACCTGTTCATTTTAATTCAGTTTTATTGTTAATATATTTCTCAAGATCTTTAAAAAAGTAAATAGGAAACATATCTTAAACATATACGAAAAAAAGAAATTTTGGGCCCCGGCCCGGAAGATATTGACATTAGAAGTTCAGTGCCCCTTAGTATATTAATATGGGCTACAGAGTTTTTGTGTGCAAATTTTGGTGAAGATCTATTCATTTACCAAGTAGCTAAAGCAGAAACTAATTTTTATATATCTCATATTAGCAAAAAACGACATTAAGGGCCCTAGGGCCCATTCAGGGCAAGATATAAAGTTCAAAACACCTGTTCATTTCAAAATGGATGATAATGGATACATTAACCATTATTTGTCAAGTTTTTTAATAATTGAATTGGGGAATACAATCTTAAACGTTTAAGTAAAAAGGTATTTTGGGCCCCCAGCCCCCAAGGAGTGGCCATAAAGAGTCAATAGCCCTATAGTATTTGAATATGGGCTACCATGTTTTTGTATACAAAGTTTTGTTAAGATCTATTCATTTACTCAGTAGCTAACGCTTAAACTGGCACCCCATTAGTGTTAAATTTTGAAAAAAGTAGCCAGTTACCATCCCCGGAGCATACTGAATGGTTTAGTCAGCTATAAAAGACATGCAGACTCACACACACACACATAGTTTGATTTATATATATATAGATATAGTAAAATAAAACGACATAAAGGGGGCCCGGGCCTATTCGGTGCAAATGTCAATTTCAAAAACCTTTTCATTTAATTCAGTTTCATCAGGGATATATTTATTAAGATCGTTAAAAAGTGAATGGCAAAAATATATGAAACATATATGAAAAAAGATATTTGGGGCCCCGGCCCCAAAGAAATCGACATAAAAAGTTCAGAAAGCTAAAGTATTTTAATATGGGCTATCAAGTTTTTGTATAAAAAGTTTGGTTAAGATCCAAACATTTACTCAGTAGCTAACGCATAAACTAATTTTTTTTATAAAGCTCGCATTATCAAAAAACGGCATTAAGGGCCCCAGGGCCCAATTATTGCAAAAATAAAGTGTGAAACATATGTTTATTTGAATAAATTTCAAAATAGCTACATTTATTTATATTTCTCAATATTGTTTAAAATGGAATGGACGATAAAATATTAAATATTTACCAAAAAAGACATTTTGGGCCCCCAGCCCCGTGGGAATGAAAATTAGGAGTTCAGTGCCCTATCGTAATAAAATATAGACCCTTGAGTTTTTATATACTAAAATGGGTCAAGATACATTAATTTTCTCAGTATTTTACGCTAATACTAATTTTAATACAGGAAATATAAGAAAAAAACGGCATTTAGGGGCCCCTGGGCCCTTTTGTTGAAAGATGTTAATTTCAAAAACCTGTTCATTTTAAAACAGTTTCCTCAAAAATATATTCCTCAATATCGTGAAAAATTGAATATAGAAAAATATCTTAAACATATACGAAGAAAATACATTAGGAGCCCGCGGCCCCGAAGGAATGGACATTTGAAGTTCTGTGCCCTATAGTATTTTAGTATGGGTTGTCAAGTTTATCTAATTCAAATTTTGGTTTAGATCCACTCATTTACTCAGTAGCTAACGCATAAACTAATTTTTATATATCTTATATAAGCAAAAAAGACATTAAGGGCCCCGGGGCCCATTCAGTGCAAGATATAAAGTTCAAAACACCTGTTCATTTCAATTTGTATAATAATGGATACATGATCATACATGTGTCATTATGTGTCAAGATTGTTAATAAACTGAATGTTTAATAAAATCATAAACATTTAAGAAATGGGAATTTTTTACCCCCAACCCCAAAGGAATTACTATTAGGAGTTCAGTCCCCTATAGTATTTTAATATTGGCTATCAAGTTGTTATATAAAAAGTTTGGTTAAGATCCAACAATGTACACAGTAGCTAGCGCTTAAACTAATTCTTATATAGCTAAAATTAGCAAAAAATGACATTAAGGGCCCCCGGTGCCCCATGAGTGTTAAATTTAGAAAAAAGGTGCCAGTTACCATCCCAGGTAGGTACTTAACAGTCTCCGAAAATTTCAAGACGATCGGATGAATGGTTTAGTCATCTATAAAGGACATGCACACACATACAGACATACTTTGATTTATATATATATAGATATAAGAAAAAAAAGACATTTAGGGCCCCTGGGCCCATTTGGTGATAGATGTAAATTTCAAAAACCTTTTCATTTAATTAAGTTTCCTCATAGATATATTCCTCAAGATCGTGAAAAATTGAATGGGGGAAAATACATTAAACATATACGAAGATAAGACATTGGGGGCCCCGGCCCCGAAGGAATGGACGTTTGAAGTTATAGTATTTTAATATTGGCTATCAAGTTGTCATATACAAAGTTTGGTTAAGATCCAACAATTTACCCAGTAGCTAGCGCTTAAACTAATTTTTATAAAGCTCATATAAGCAAAAAATGACATTATGGGCCCCCGGTGCCCCATGAGTGTTAAATTTAGAAAACAAAGTTGCCAGTTACCATCCCAGGTAGGTACTTAACAGTCTCCAAAAATTTCATGATGATCGGATGAATGGTTTAGTCAGCTATAAAGGACATGCGCACACACACACACACACACACACACACACACATACTTTGATTTTTATATATATAGATAACGTCATTATTATTTTCCATTTGACGTCATCATATTTTGTACTCAAAACAGAGCATAATTTCGGATTATCTGACAAATATAGTGTCATCGTACAGAAAAAATTCACGAATCAATTTTAAAAAAGGTTGCGCAACAGTTAAAATTTAAACGTGGGCCGTATGTGACCCGTGGGGCGGACTTTGGACACACCTGGCTTAGTCCGGTTTTAAAATAATAATAATAATATATCTTTTTTTTTATAAGAATATTGCAATTAAGGTGTCCTAAAATGAAAGTTATTCGAAATTTATGAACAAAAATTATTGTTTATAACAGAGATCCCAGTTAAGTTGACTTTGATCTTAAACCGTGTGTAAACTACAAGTAGAACTATCAACATATGTGGCTGTCGGTTGATCAAAGACTGACCACAATTACGTCAAATACCATAATCATGCAACAAACCTTGCCCCATAACATTGCCCCATAACCTTGTCCCATTACCTTGCCCCAACACCTTGACTCCAACACCTTGCCCCAACACCTTATCCCAACACCTTATCCCAACACCATGCCCAAACACCTTGCCCATAACACCATGCCCTAATACCTTACCCCAACACCTTGCCCCAACACCTTTCCCCAACACCTTGCCCCAACACCTTGCCCCAACACCTTGCCCCAACACCTTCCCCCGACACCTTGCCCCAACACCTTGCCCCAACACCTTGCCCCGACACCTCGCCCCTAACACCTGGCCCCAACACCTTTGCTCCAATACCTTGCCCAAACACCTTGGAATAGCACCGTGCCCTATTTTTTGTTATTAATAAACACTTCATTCAGCTTCTACCAGTCCAGTTTTGCTCAACAAAAATTAACTTTAAAAAAAACATTGAGAATTTTTTAGCTATTATGTAAAACGGCGCCATGGGAGGGAATACAATAATCTTTTAACTATATTTATAATATCGGTTACTCCCCGTTGAATGTTCAATGGAATTTATTTTCATTATTTCAATGTAATGTGAATGTTTCTAAATTATATTAATTCTAAAAAAAATAAACGATGTTTGGCATTTTTGCTTTGTTTAAACAATTTAGGCAAACCGTTGGGAGAAGAGTTGAGGAAAACCTAGGGAATAATTGAGTACACACGTTGTCTTCATCTTGTCAAAAACGCTTTGTGTAAGATGTAACGAGCTTAAACTTCGCTGAGCTATGCTTGCTTTCATACATCTTCCAGGCTAGAATTAGATTTTACAGCAGAAAGGCTCCATCGTCGTTTACATCTTTTTATCAACTTACTTTGCATCAAATAATGATTTATAAAAAGGTTATAGAATGTGATACGTTACTTTATATAACAATTTTTCTGATCAGCCTGATCGCAGGCTCACCCCACGTATACCCTTTCCATTGTAGCACCTTGACTGCTCCACCACACCCGGGTCAATCTATGACCTCCCAACTTCTGGAAATGCACGGGGTCAAAACACTTGAGTCAGGGTTGATTGATATATATATATAGTGGAACCTCTTATAACGAGAATAATTCGTTCCAGAGTCTTACTCGTTAAGCGAAACACTCATTAAACGAAACAATTTTTTTCCATACAAATCAATGTAAAATACGATAAGGGGCCGTCCATAAAGTACGTCCCGCTCCGAGGGGGGGGGGTGGAGGGGTTGTAAGAAAAGGTAACCCTTTGTGACAGGGGGGAGGGGGGTCAGGCCATGTGTGATGTCAGCCATTTATTTTTTTATATATTTCTTTTCTTATTTATTTATATTTATATAGAATTAAATAGCTTTACAAATAATTTTCAACAATTTTGTGAAACATTAGAAGTAGTAAAAAAAAATAGCATGAAATGCGTATCTCCTGAATGTGGTCATAAATCTGAATTGGATGCAGCAGGACTGATATCGAAGGATCAGGAATGGATTGACAATCATTTTCGCACCAGCCAATATTTCACTCAAATTGTTAAATATCAATCAGGACATAAAGTGTTGTGACAAAGCACGAAGCTCATATTTCAACGTTTTACCTTCAAGATTCTTCCCCTCCTCCAATCCCAATCAACCAAACAGTTGATGGATTCAAAGCTTCAGAAAGAGTAGATGCAGATTCTCATAAATTTCCTTCTTTGTTTGTAGCGCAAACTCTCAAATGTGATGACATTATGCCAAGATCAACAGGAGTTTTCAAAGTACAATCATATGATTACCAGCTTATTTGATCGAATTTGCAAAGTATGTCAATTTTATTTTGCCTCACAAACAATGTTGAAGAAACTGACAGGACAACACAGAGCTCGGGCTCAGGAGAATGTGCCCACCCAAACTGTTCAAGAATCAACTCAGATAAAACGCATCTGTCCTTTGAGAATCGCTTCTAGAAGGCAAAGAGAACCTATGGCAGTTATTGCCAGAAGAGAAAATGTACATACAGAGGCTGTTCAGTGGCTAGATGATGACGAGTTGATCTGTCTGCAATTATCCATCCAGGAAACGATGATGGTCAGTTGTTGTAAGTCGTAACTATGAACACTTCACTTCACCGTTGTAAGACGATGTCCAGTGAATATTTTGGAAAGAAACATAATTTATAGGATCATAATAATGAGATTCAAAATAGCACAAGAGTTGGTCACATAATTTGTCAATCTAGTATTTTTTTTAGTCAAACTGTTTTGTTTCCTTTTTATTATTTAATCACTGGTTGAGGTCAAGTTTCGCTAATCTACTTCTTATCCTGTGCCAATAGAATGCATAATCGGAAGATTATCTAAAACTTGACCTCATCAATTGTAGATGAAAAGGTAGCAGATAAATGATGTGTATTATATAATTGTCAAGACTAAATTTTGCAATTTTTGTTTTCAAATTCGATATAGATTGATTTACTGTTTCATTGAATAACTGTGACAACTGTTGACAATTAACTAACTATTCTATTATTAAAGTCATTTTAACAATCTGATAGTTCTTTTAAGTGGGGGTGTACGGGATTTCGGCTCCAGCTCCGGCAAATCCCTACTTTTAAGTGGAAACTACATATTTTAATACAGTTTAATAGTGAAGTGTAATTTAAGTATTAAACTAAATCATTTAATTAGGTAGATTTTTTTTTAATTCGAAAGTGTGACTTTCTTTAGGGAGGAGGGGGGGGGTCGCGAGATTTGTTACAGTTTGTGACAGGGGGGAGGGGGGGGAAATGGTCAAAAATAGCGTGACGTACTTTATGGACGCCCCTAAATGCGTTCCATGGTGAAAAAAATGTTAATTTTTGAAGAATTTGTATTAACATATATTCAAATAAAATTACTTATGAATTGTAAAAGAGTGTAACAACCTGGAATGCAATTAAGATTTGAAACAAAAAACATAAATAAAAATATGAATTTATCACAAATAATGTATCCGTTATAGCTAGAAAACTGTCCAAAGACATTATTTTTTCCGATGCTTCAAAGTTTGACGAAAATGTGTCTTAACCGTTTCGTAGATTTTCTTGACACTCCCTTTGAAGCATCCAACTCCTTAATGTTGTTTTTGTTCTTGAGAATAATGCAGATCGTTGATGTTGGCCGATTGTAAGTGCGCGCTAGATTAGCCACGCTCACACATTTTTCTCGCTTGTCAATGATTTTACGTTTCATTTCAGCCGGTTTGTTTTCTCTCTTATGATTGTCTTTTTGTGTTTTTTAGAAATTTTAGCACAGGTTTACACATAATAATTTACGAATACTGTCTGATTTCAAAATTTGTAAAAACAGATGATCACACACTAAAACTATAGGCTAACAGACTGAGTGCTAAATACATACTTACTAATGTATATGAGCGGAAGTGCCGGCTTACAAATGAATTTCCAGGAAATAGGGACTTTCCCTTTTGCGTCACTCGTTAAGCGAATTTTTCGGTCGTTAAGGGAGCAACTTTTTCCAAAAAATGTTGTTCGTTATGCGAATTAATCGTTATGAGAGGTGCTCGTTATGAGACGTTCAATTGTATGTATATAAATATATATATATATATATATATATACATACATTCCCATTTTTATAATTTTATCCAAACATTTTATATTAAAACAGTTTTATTTGAGTAGTACACAGAAATAGTTCACTTTAAACTCTATATATATTTGTAAGGTGAGACTTTCTAGCAAAGATTTTTCGTTCTGGTTTTAAATTACTCTACGTTATTTTTGTATGGTTCATCCTCGAGCATAACTCTATAAGCACCAGTGTTTGGAGTTTTGTATTCAGACAGACGCACTTCCTGTATGCGTGTCTTTGTGTACATCTAATTATCGTCAACTCTTGTAAATAGATATGCATGTTGTATTTGTTTTGTCAAATTTCAAGGATCAAATTACATTTAAACTTTATCAATGAAAATGATGATGGTGGTTTGTTGTATAGTGTTGTTTGCCTAGCACAGTTCAACATGATAAATACGCTTTCTTTTTCAAGACTCTTATTAACATTTTTAAGATCACTAAATTATTATACCTCTAGACCAGGGGTCTCAAAACTTTTCTGCCGGAGGGCCGCATTAACTGTCAAACACCAGTTTAGGGGCTGACTACACACAGTTTTGTAGCAAACTATAGGTAAAAATAGCATATTTTTGGAGATTAAAAGGTCTCAGGGGCCGGATGAGAGGTCCTCGCGGGCCGCATCTGGCCCGCGAGCCGTAGTTTGGAGACCCCTGCTCTAGACAGATATATCTCTACATCTTTTTTCTCAACCTTTGTCGTACGATTCTCTAGAGGACTATTGAAAACTGTATCAATAAAATTGTGCGCAATTTCTTCGAGGGACTTCTTTCTGTGTCCATCCACACTGGGAACTTGCAGAAGGGACTGTGGAGAGAATTGAAGCCCCTGTTTTGAAATCAGTTCTTTTAAATATTCTGGTGCATATCCGTGTACACATTCGTATGTCGGTGCCAGGAGTTTTGGAACTCTTCGTTCGGCCAGTGGAGGTCCTCAAAAGCTTGTGTGGGTGCCCTGTGTAAAGGTGATCATAAACCCCTGAATACAACACTGTTAGATTGATACCAATCTTTAATCCGAATCATAGTTCCTAGTTTTAAGTCAACTCCTATTAGATATACAAAAATGTTTGAGCCTGAAAGAATTACATAACAACCAGACGGAAAGAAAAGCGTTAAAAAAATTAAAGTGATGCAAATTGATGACGAATTTCTTTGTTATCACGATCAAGTTCAAATCAGCATTTCTTTTCATTGAAATCTGAATCCTAACATTTGTTATCGTCGTAAAACGAAATCATTTGGAGTCGATTGTTATTGACTGGTGTGGTGATCTCCCTTTGGTCTTACCTTGATCCATTCATTTAACTCATTGTGGTGATCACCCTTTGGTCTTACCTTGATCCATTCATTTAACTCATTGTGGTGATCTCCCTTTGGTCTTACCTTGATCCATTCATTTAACTCATTGTGGTGATCTCCCTTTGGTCTTACCTTGATCCATTCATTTAACTCATTGTGGTGATCACCCGTTGGTCTTACCTTGATCCATTCATTTAACTCATTGTGGTGATCACCCTTTGGTCTTACCTTGATCCTTTCATTTAACTCATTTATGTTCACGTATTTCATATTACATTATAGATCATAAACATTGCATTAAACGGCTGATGATTAATTGTGCTTTTTTTACCACACACAAAATATATAACTTTAATTCCATCAAACATACGTTATTAGAATTTCAAACATTTGGATCAATAACAGTAGCCAACTCGTCTTTCGCATCTCCACTTAGATTACATTATGTAGACGTTTGGGTGACCTACTATTCAAGAAGGGATTTAAAAAAATGTAAATTACTAAAGTATACCTAACTAAGCACAAACAGGCCCGCTCCATGTGGTATTAAAGTGTCTGTCATAATCTTGCATCTGTATCGAACTCGTGTCAAATCCAATGACACGTGTTCCAATATTCTGCGCACAAACGTTTATTTTATTCACTTCTAAAACCTCCGATGTCTATTCTTTTTATCAGCAACGATGAAAATCAATGGATGAAGGCTGAACAAAAAATCAATCATAATCATAATCATAATAAATTGTCTGGGTCGAAACAACAAGCGGTTTCAAACTTCTCTCCTTCTACTCGACGACTCACCGTTTCCTTGGCAACAGTGAACGCCGTGGGGGGAACAGCTGACGTCATTGCGATTGTCGCAGTGCGGATCACAGGGGAGGGGTGGGGCGCCGACTCTGTGGGGATGAGGGCGATGGACAATGGCGATCATCGATTAGGGCGCTCGTGCCAGAACTTTGTGCTTAAACCCCTGGGGGCGCGATTAGATAGAAACTGCGGTGCTCGAAGATTCAGCTAGGATTTATACGTGGGGCGTGCGTGTGTTTGTGTGTGTGTGTTTATGGGTGTGTGTTTGTGTGTGTGTGTGTGTGTTTATGTGTGTGTGTGTTTGTGTTTGTGGGTGGGTGTAGTTCAGAGTATGGAGTGTACACTGGCTATTTTCTCTGATTATGGAGTGTACACTGGCTAGTTTCTCTGGGTATGGAGTGTACACTGGCTAGTTTCTCTGATTATGGAGTGTACACTGGCTAGTTTCTCTGGGTATGGAGTGTACTCTGGCTATTTTCTCTGATTATGGAGTGTACACTGGCTAGTTTCTCTGGTTATGGAGTGTACACTGGCTAGTTTCTCTGTCTTCTCTGACATTTTCGGTTATTGCTTTGTTTTAAATAGAAGCATATGAGAGAGCTACTCGACGGCAATTTTTTTTAATTCTAGAGCTCCAAGTGTTTTATTCAATTCTAAATTTTGTCTTGAAACAATGTGTTTCTCATTTTTTGCATAGTTACGGCTGTTGAAAGAAAAGATTGAACAGAAATAAAAAATGAATCTTGATTTTGATAATCTAATTCCGTTTTGCTAAGAGGTTTGAGTTCTATGGCTTTCTTTAAGTCGATCTGTATGAATGGTTTCAAGTCTGTCTCTCTTTGTTTCTAGACTAAACAAGTGACACTGCTCCCATTGATTCCAAGGTAGAGAACAACATTTCAGTGATATTGACCAGTCCAACTGATGGACAGTTAATCTTAAACAATGCTTTAATATATCATTTTAAAGTTTAGTGCTTTATTGTTCTGCCTATATCATCATGTTACAAAGCTAGTACATGCACACAAAAACACAAATAAACAAATAGATCGACCCAAAATAATAGAAGCATCTATAAATATAAAAGTTTCAGAAGTAACTATCAATTACTTTGGAGTCGCAGTCAAGTGCACGTCAATCATAGTCACGTTTACTAAAATAACAGTCATTACACTGAAATAACAGTCATTACACTAAAATAACAGTCATTACACTAAAATAACAGTCATTACACTAAAATAACAGTCATTACACTAAAATAACAGTCATTACACTAAAATAACAGTCATTACACTAAAATAAGTCATTACACTAAAATAACAGTCATTACACTAAAATAACAGTCATTACACTAAAATAACAGTCATTACACTAAAATAACAGTCATTACACTAAAATAACAGTCATTACACTAAAATAACAGTCATTACACTAAAATAACAGTCATTACACTAAAATAACAGTCATTACACTAAAATAACAGTCATTACACTAAAATAACAGTCAAGATTACGGGGAATACTTTTACGCTGAAGTCACAAATACCATGTACTAGCTGCTCTTATAGAAAATATGAGATGCAGCATCGTATAGTATCACTTGTAAGATGTAGCACCAATCAAACACACAAAACTTATAGTAAATGTAAAATGCAGCATTGTATAGTATCACTTGTACGATGTAGCGCCAGTCAAACACACAAAACTTTAGGTTATCTATTTTAAGTCAGTCTTAGTCATGAGCGCCCATGTAAAAGTCATCTGAATGAATCTCAAGTCATCTTCTCTCAAGCAAAAGTCATCAGCTTCATAAGTCAAACAGTCTACAAAATTCATGCAACAGTCGTCTGCTGTTATGTCACTGACATGTGCACCAAATTAACAGTCGTCTGCTCTTAAGTCACAGTCAACTAATTATAAGTCAAAGTCATATGTTTTAGAATGTCAAAGTAGCTTCTGCATCTGATGGATTATGGTAAAGTCATACGGCTCTACAAGGGTAATTATAACTCACGACTAGGCCTGTCAACGGGTACCCGGGACCCGGGGACCCGTTTCCCGTGAGATTACCCGGGTAGTAAAATTCCGCCCGGGTACCCGTGAAAATGTGGCTTCAATGTTTATATTAACCAAACAATGGGATTACGATTGTCGATGTTGTTTATCTACCCCCCTCCTCCTCCCTCCATTCGAATGTTTTTCGTGTGCTCATTACAGCGTGTGAGTTGCCCAAAAACTGATTTTATTAATACACCAAAATGTGTAAGTTTTAAAAGTCAATAAATCAGTTACTTACAGTGTAATATGGATAAGGGCCCGTCCATAAATGACGTACGCACCTAGGGGAGGAGGGGGTCACACATTTGTGACAAGGGGAGGGATGTGTTTAAGAATAAATGTGACGTCACATCAAAACGCGAACCTTTAATTTAAGTGAGTAGCGATTTTTTTTAGAGTTCAACTTCACATTAAATAAAAAATTAAATGACAATAAAGTTATTTGACACATGCTCATTTTCAAAAAGGAAGTACGGCTTTTATGGTGGCGGGGGGGGGGCGCCCGCAAAGCTTTGTGGCGTCATATTGGGGGTGGGGCTCTAAGTTTGTGTGACAACCAGTGACGGGGGTGGGGGAGGTAAAATCGGCAAAAATCACTTGATGTCATTTATGTACGGCCGCTAAGACGTCGGCCGTGTGGCTACTGTATGAAATGAGGTGCATGGAAGGTGGCTAGGTGGCATTGTATAGCGGTCATGACGGGGAAAATTATGCGATGTTTCGATCGGGTAACCCGGGTACCCGTTCGAAATTTGGACGGGTACCCGGGCAGCATTTTTCAACAATATTGACAGCCCTACTCACGACAGAGAACTTCTATTCATGTAACTGTACCCAACAGAGAACTTCTATTCATCTAACTGTACCCAACAGATAACTTCTATTCATCTAACTGTACCCAACAGATAACTTCTATTCATGTAACCGTACCCAACAGAGAACTTCTATTCATCTAACTGTACCCAACCGAGAACTTCTATTCATCTAACTGTACCCAACAGAGAACTTCTATTCATCTAACTGTACCCAACAGAGAACTTCTATTCATCTAACTGTACCCAACAGATAACTTCTATTCATCTAACTGTACCCAACAGATAACTTCTATTCATCTAACTGTACCCAACAGAGAACTTCTATTCATCTAACTGTACCCAACAGAGAACTTCTATTCATTTTTCATCTAAACTATAAAATAATTCCAGGACTGTCCGACCATGATATTGTTAGGGTCACCAATACAATAAAAACTAAAATTAATAAGATACCTAGAAGAATCATCTATCTTTGGAATAAATGTAATTCAATAAAACTACACCAATGAATGGTACCACATAGCATGCCTGCATACTAACACACCAAAGCACATAGCAATAGGCCTAAGAAATAAATATATATCTTGGCACTGCATACATTGTGGGTTGCCCCAAATCAGTTCAGATTTATTTAACTATAAGGACCTGATCACCACAAACTCTTACAGTGTTTTGGCTAATCCTTTTATAAATAAACCACTAGATAAAATGAAACCTACCACACAAACCCATAAAAGTACCCATAAAAAATCTAATAATAATAATAATCAAAACATTCTCAAAACACAAATAGTTAATTTCCAAAGCATAAAAAATAAAATTCCAGACTTAGAACTACTTATAAAAACAGAAGAACCAGACATAATTGCTGGTTCTGAAACTTGGTTGAACCCCAACATATATAACTCTGAGATTTTAAACACCAGTTATAATATTTTTAGGAAAGACAGACCAGACAATTATGGAGGAGTGCTACTTGCAATTAAATAAAATATCATAGCTGAAGAAATTACTACACAGCCAAATTTTAATATAGAGTCTATTTATTGTAAAATAATCACACCAAACTCATCCCCACTTATTGTAGGCAGTATATATAGACATCCGAATACAAACCTAGAATACATGAACAATCTTTGTAGTCAATTAACTTTCATAAAAGAGAATAATAAAAATGCAGTTCTATGGATTATGGGGGACTTTAATCTTCCAGATATAAATTGGAAAAATTATACAATTGATAACCATCAAACTAACAAAGAAATTAATAAGCACTTTTTAGACACTATAAACAACATAAACCTAGAACAGATAGTAAAAACAGCAACAAGGAAAAATAAAACACTAGATTTATTCCTAACAAATAGACCAGGACTAGTGTTAGACTATAAAATAATTCCAGGACTGTCAGACCATTATATTGTTAGGGTCACAAATACAATAAAAACTAAAATTAATAAGATACCTAGAAGAATCATCTATCTTTGGAATAAATGTAATTCAATAAAACTACACCAATGAATGGTACCACATAGCATGCCTGCATACTAACACACCAAAGCACATAGCAATAGGCCTAAGAAATAAATATATATCTTGGCACTGCATACATTGTGGGTTGCCCCAAATCAGTTCAGATTTATTTAACTATAAGGACCTGATCACCACAAACTCTTACAGTGTTTTGGCTAATCCTTTTATAAATAAACCACTAGATAAAATGAAACCTACCACACAAACCCATAAAAGTACCCATAAAAAATATAATAATAATAATAATCAAAACATTCTCAAAACACAAATAGTTAATTTCCAAAGCATAAAAAATAAAATTCCAGACTTAGAACTACTTATAAAAACAGAAGAACCAGACATAATTGCTGGTTCTGAAACTTGGTTGAACCCCAACATATATAACTCTGAGATTTTAAACACCAGTTATAATATTTTTAGGAAAGACAGACCAGACAATTATGGAGGAGTGCTACTTGCAATTAAATAAAATATCATAGCTGAAGAAATTACTACACAGCCAAATTTTAATATAGAGTCTATTTATTGTAAAATAATCACACCAAACTCATCCCCACTTATTGTAGGCAGTATATATAGACATCCGAATACAAACCTAGAATACATGAACAATCTTTGTAGTCAATTAACTTTCATAAAAGAGAATAATAAAAATGCAGTTCTATGGATTATGGGGGACTTTAATCTTCCAGATATAAATTGGAAAAATTATACAATTGATAACCATCAAACTAACAAAGAAATTAATAAACACTTTTTAGACACTATAAACAACATAAACCTAGAACAGATAGTAAAAACAGCAACAAGGAAAAATAAAACACTAGATTTATTCCTAACAAATAGACCAGGACTAGTGTTAGACTATAAAATAATTCCAGGACTGTCAGACCATTATATTGTTAGGGTCACAAATACAATAAAAACTAAAAGTAATAAGATACCTACAAGAATAATCTATCTTTGGAATAAATGTAATTCAATAAAACTACACCAATCAGCGGCTAACTTCCAACAAACTTTCCTAAGTAAATTTAACACAAATAGCCCAGTAGCAGAAATTTGGAAAGATATAAAAACAAATCTAAAAACTATAATGGATGAGAATGTTCCAACAAAACTAACATCAAATAAAATTAACAAATGCTGGTTCAATTCTAGATTGAAAAAGCTATGCAAACAAAAAGAGAACTTATTTAAGAAATATAAAGCTACCTATTCATATAGGATACACAAAAATACTTAAAGATTAAACACTTGACACAAAAACTTAGTCGAAACCTCCAAAATGAATATATAAACAATGTAATTACCAAAGATAACAATAAAAACTTATGGTCCTTTATCAAATCTAAAAAAATGGAACTTTCCGGAATAGCCACACTAAAAGGCTCAAATAATAAAACCTATAATGATAATGAAACTAAAGCTAATATCCTTAACACATATTTTGCATTATCTTTTTCTGCCTCAGGCGACAAGGAAGTTTTAATAAATTTAAATAAAATGGAGGAAATAGGTAACATAACTGTAGATGAGATAGGTATACATTCACTCCTAAAAAAATTAAAAATAAACAAAGCTACTGGCCCAGATGATTTGCCTGCAAGGTTATTAAAAGAACTAAGCAATGAACTGTCCCCAATTCTTGTAGTTCTCTTTCAAGCCTCTCTAAACCAGGGTAAAGTGCCCCAGGATTGGAAATTAGCTAACGTAACTCTACTCTTTAAGAAAGGGGATAAATCAGACCCTGGTAATTACAGGCCTGTATCACTTACTAGTATCACCTGTAAATTACTAGAACACATAATATATAGTAGAATAGTTAACCACCTTGACAAATATAATGCCCTATGCCCACATCAACACGGCTTTAGAAAAAACAGATCATGTGAAACACAATTAATAGGTTTAATAGATGAACTATCAAAAGGCTTAGACAAAAATGATCAAATAGATATAATATTACTAGACTTTACTTTGGAATCTCAGGTTCCTTACATCACTGGATCCAATACTTCCTTTTGGGCAGGGAGCAAACTGTAATAATTAATGGATCTAAATCTGCACCAATAAAGGTTAACTCAGGAGTTCCACAAGGAACTGTGCTAGGTCCCTTACTCTTTTTAATTTATATAAATGATTTACCCAACAACATATCAACAGGTACAAAAGTTAAGTTATTTGCTGATGATTGTATAATCTATAGAACAATTAAATCAGAACAAGATAGCAAAAATTTACAAAAAACTTAGATGAATTGATAAAATGGGAAACTAACTGGAGTATGTCTTTCCACCCAGAAAAGTGTCAACTGTTAAGAGTAACAAAGAAAAAGAAACAAATAAATTCAAAATATTACATTCATGGAAAAGAACTGACCCAAACTAAAGATGCAAAATACTTAGGAGTCTTAATAAATGAGAAACTATCATGGAATCCACATGTCAATGAAGTTATTAAAAAATCTTAACAAAACCTAAGGCTTTATAAAATGAAACTTTAACAAATGTAATAGACGTATAAAACTAAAATGCTACCTCACTTTGGTGAGACCTGTACTAGAATATGCATCTTCTGTATGGGACCCATCCACCAAAGAAAACATTGATAAACTAGAACAAATTCAAAAAAGAGCTGCCAGATTCATTACTGGAGAATATTCAAAACTGACAAGAATAACACCATTAGTTAAATCATTAAACTTTGAACGACTAGAGGATAGAAGAACCAAGAGCAAAGTAGTAAATATACATAAAGCAATTAATTCTAATTTAGAAATACAACACAAAGATAACTTAATACAACCCTCAGATAGAAATAAGGATAAAAACACCGTTCTTATTCCGTATGCAAGAACAAACACATACAAGTTTTCCTTCTTCCCGTCCGGAATGCGGGCGTGGAATGGGTTGCCTGAAGAATCCAGGAAAACCAACACTTTATCAACATTTAAATCTCTTATAAAAATGCAGGACTAAACACTAACCATAGATAAGCGTAGGACACAATAATCTTCTGTATAGAAGGAGCGTCTGTAAACAGATAAGATAAGATATGATAACCGTACCCAACAGAGAACTTCTATTCATCTAACTGTACCCAACAGAGAACTTCTATTCATGTAACTGTACCCAACAGATAACTTCTATTCATCTAACTGTACCCAACAGATAACTTCTATTCATCTAACTGTACCCAACAGATAACTTCTATTCATGTAACTGTACCCAACAGATAACTTCTATTCATCTAACTGTACCCAACAGATAACTTCTATTCATGTAACTGTACCCAACAGATAACTTCTATTCATCTAACTGTACCCAACAGATAACTTCTATTCATCTAACTGTACCCAACAGAGAACTTCTATTCATCTAACTGTAGCCAACAGAGAACTTCTATTCATCTAACTGTACCCAACAGAGAACTTCTATTACCTAACTGTACCCAACAGAGAACTTCTATTCATCTAACTGTACCCAACAGAGAACTTCTATTACCTAACTGTACCCAACCGAGAACTTCTATTCATCTAACTGTACCCAACAGAGAACTTCTATTCATCTAACTGTACCCAACCGAGAACTTCTATTCATCTAACTGTACCCAACAGATAACTTCTATTCATCTAACTGTACCCAACAGATAACTTCTATTCATCTAACTGTACCCAACAGATAACTTCTATTCATGTAACTGTACCCAACCGAGAACTTCTATTCATCTAACTGTACCCAACCGAGAACTTCTATTCATCTAACTGTACCCAACAGAGAACTTCTATTCATCTAACTGTACCCAACAGATAACTTCTATTCATCTAACTGTACCCAACAGAGAACTTCTATTCATCTAACTGTACCCAACAGAGAACTTCTATTACCTAACTGTACCCAACCGAGAACTTCTATTACCTAACTGCACCCAACCGAGAACTTCTATTACCTAACTGTACCCAACCGAGAACTTCTATTACCTAACTGTACCCAACAGAGAACTTCTATTCATCTAACTGTACCCAACAGAGAACTTCTATTCATCTAACTGTACCCAACAGAGAACTTCTATTACCTAACTGTACCCAACAGAGAACTTCTATTCATCTAACTGTACCCAACAGAGAACTTCTATTACCTAACTGTACCCAACCGAGAACTTCTATTCATCTAACTGTACCCAACAGATAACTTCTATTCATCTAACTGTACCCAACAGAGAACTTCTATTCATCTAACTGTACCCAACAGATAACTTCTATTCATGTAACTGTACCCAACAGAGAACTTCTATTCATCTAACTGTACCCAACAGAGAACTTCTATTACCTAACTGTACCCAACCGAGAACTTCTATTCATCTAACTGTACCCAACAGAGAACTTCTATTACCTAACTGTACCCAACAGAGAACTTCTATTCATCTAACTGTACCCAACAGAGAACTTCTATTACCTAACTGTACCCAACCGAGAACTTCTATTCATCTAACTGTACCCAACAGATAACTTCTATTCATGTAACTGTACCCAACAGATAACTTCTATTCATCTAACTGGACCCAACAGATAACTTCTATTCATGTAACTGTACCCAACAGAGAACTTCTATTCATCTAACTGTACCCAACAGATAACTTCTATTACCTAACTGTACCCAACAGAGAACTTCTATTACCTAACTGTACCCAACCGAGAACTTCTATTCATCTAACTGTACCCAACAGATAACTTCTATTCATCTAACTGTACCCAACAGAGAACTTCTATTACCTAACTGTACCCAACAGAGAACTTCTATTCATCTAACTGTACCCAACAGATAACTTCTATTCATCTAACTGTACCCAACAGAGAACTTCTATTACCTAACTGTACCCAACAGAGAACTTCTATTCATCTAACTGTACCCAACAGATAACTTCTATTCATCTAACTGTACCCAACAGATAACTTCTATTCATGTAACTGTACCCAACAGATAACTTCTATTCATCTAACTGTACCCAACAGATAACTTCTATTCATCTAACTGTACCCAACAGAGAACTTCTATTACCTAACTGTACCCAACCGAGAACTTCTATTCATCTAACTGTACCCAACAGAGAACTTCTATTCATCTAACTGTACCCAACAGAGAACTTCTATTCATCTAACTGTACCCAACAGATAACTTCTATTCATCTAACTGTACCCAACAGATAACTTCTATTCATCTAACTGTACCCAACAGATAACTTCTATTCATCTAACTGTACCCAACAGATAACTTCTATTCATCTAACTGTACCCAACAGAGAACTTCTATTCATCTAACTGTACCCAACAGAGAACTTCTATTCATCTAACTGTACCCAACCGAGAACTTCTATTCATCTAACTGTACCCAACAGATAACTTCTATTCATCTAACTGTACCCAACAGATAACTTCTATTCATCTAACTGTACCCAACAGATAACTTCTATTCATCTAACTGTACCCAACAGATAACTTCTATTCATCTAACTGTACCCAAAAATGGTTAAAACGTAAACAACTTACCACATATTTTGCTGAAACACAACACCATACTCCCCTTTATAAAATTAAAAGGGAAATAACCTTACCTCCATGAATCAAAAACTAAATTTAACGCCCTATTTTTTTCTGGCCATTGTCTCCTCTTGCTCTCGGATTGGATATTTTGGAGTTATAGAATCTCCTTTCTGGTGTCATATCTAGGCGACATCTCTCAGGGTGACTCAATATCTCCTTTCTGGTGTCATATCTAGGCGATTTGTCTCGGCGTGAGTCATTGTGTAAGTGGTGGTTACAGGCTGATAGTGATTCTAATTGTTGTGTGATTTAAGTTGGGGGAGGGGGTGAACTGTGGGCGAGGGTATGTTAAGTAGTAATTCACTCATTACCAACAATGACATTAGACCTCACTCATTACCAAACAATGACATTAGACCTTACTCATTACCAAACAATGACATTAGACCTCATTACCAAACAATGACATTAGACCTCACTCATTACCAAACAATGACATTAGACCTCACTCATTACCAAACAATGACATTAGACCTCACTCATTACCAAACAATGACATTAGACCTCACTCATTACCAAACAATGACACTAGACCTCATTACCAAACAATGACATTAGACCTCACTCATTACCAAACAATGACATTAGACCTCACTCATTACCAAACAATGACATAAGACCTTACTCATTACCAAACAATGACATTAGACCTCACACATTACCAAACAATGACATTAGACCTCACTCATTACCAAACAATGACATTAGACCTCACTCATTTCCAAACAATGACATTAGACCTCACTCATTACCAAACAATGACATTAGACCTCAATCATTACCAAACAATGACATTAGACCTCACTCATTACCAAACAATGACATTAGACCTCACTCATTACCAACAATGACATTAGACCTCACTCATTACCAAACAATGACATTAGACCTCACTCATTACCAAACAATGACATTAGACCTCACTCATTACCAAACAATGACATTAGACCTCACTCATTACCAAACAATGACATTAGACCTCACTCATTACCAACAATGACATTAGACCTCACTCATTACCAAACAATGACATTAGACCTCACTCAATACCAAACAATGACATTAGACCTCACTCATTACCAAACAATGACATTAGACCTCACTCATTACCAAACAATGACATTAGACCTCACTCATTACCAAAACATGACAACAGACCTCATTACCAACAATGACACTAGACCTCACTCATTACCAAACAATGACATTAGACCTCACTCATTACCAACAGTGACACTAGACCTCACTCATTACCAAACAATGACATTAGACCTCACTCATTACCAACAATGACATTAGACCTCACTCATTTAGAAACAATGGCATTAGACCTTACTCATTACCAAACAATGACATTAGACCTCACTCATTACCAACAATGACATTAGACCTCACTCATTACCAAACAATGACACTAGACCTCACTCATTACCAACAATGACATTAGACCTGATTTCCAAACAATGACATTAGACCTGATTTCCAAACAATGACATTAGACCTGATTTCCAAACAATGACATTCGACCTCAATCATTACCAAACAATGACATTAGACCTCACTCATTACCAAACAATGACACTAGACCTCACTCATTACCAACAATGACATTAGACCTCACTCATTACCAAACAATGACATTAGACCTCACTCATTACCAACAATGACATTAGACCTGATTTCCAAACAATGACATTAGACCTCATTCATTACCAAACAATGACATTAGACCTCACTCATTACCAAACAATGACATTAGACCTCACTCATTACCAACAATGACATTAGACCTCACTCATTTCCAAACAATGACATTAGACCTCACTCATTACCAAACAATGACATTAGACCTCACTCATTACCAACAGTGACACTAGACCTCACTCATTACCAAACAATGACATTAGACCTCACTCATTACCAACAATGACATTAGACCTGATTTCCAAACAATGACATTCGACCTCAATCATTACCAAACAATGACATTAGACCTCACTCATTACCAAACAATGACACTAGACCTCATTACCAACAATAACATTAGACCTCACTCATTACCAAACAATGACATTAGACCTGATTTCCAAACAATGACATTAGACCTCACTCATTACCAAACAATGACATTAGACCTCATTACCAAACAATGACATTAGACCTCACTCATTACCAAACAATGACATTAGACCTCACTCAATACCAAACAATGACACTAGACCTCATTACCAACAATGGCATTAGACCTCACTCATTACCAAACAATGACACTAGACCTCATTACCTAACAATGACATTAGACCTTACTCATTACCAAACAATGACATTAGACCTCACTCATTACCAAACAATGACACTAGACCTCACTCATTACCAAACAATGACACTAGACCTAATTACCAACAATGACATTAGACCTCACTCATTACCAAACAATGACACTAGACCTCATTACCAAACAATGACATTAGACCTCACTCATTACCAAACAATGACACTAGACCTCACTCATTACCAAACAATGACATTAGACCTGATTTCCAAACAATGACATTAGACCTCACTCATTACCAAACAATGACACTAGACCTCACTCATTACCAAACAATGACACTAGACCTAATTACCAACAATGACATTAGACCTCACTCATTACCAAACAATGACACTAGACCTCACTCATTACCAAACAATGACATTAGACCTCACTCATTACCAAACAATGACACTAGACCTGATTTCCAAACAATGACATTAGACCTCACTCATTACCAAACAATGACACTAGACCTCACTCATTACCAAACAATGACATTAGACCTCACTCATTACCAAACAATGACATTAGACCTCACTCATTACCAAACAATGACATTAGACCTCACTCATTACCAAACAATGACATTAGACCTCACTCATTATCCAGCTTCTTATTAGCAAACAGATCAGTCTCCGCCTCTTATTTTGACAAGGGCGTAACGTCGGGAGAATAATAGAGAAACAATTGAAAATGTCCAAAAGCGTGATTTAAAAATAAGTGAGAGAAATGTTTGTCAAATGATTTATTTGTCTTCTCTCATTTATGTGTGCTCCCACTTCTCAGTTAATGCAAGTTTGTTTCAAGTCAATCTTAACATTTTTCTGTCAGTGGATTAATAATAAAATGACAATATTTTCTTTTGACTTCAAATGATTGCACTTCTTCTCTTTTCCTCGCCATAAAATGGAAAGTTCTGTTTGAAGGTCGATTTCAATAAAATAAATCTTATCTTGTGTGAAGACTTCAAATGGTTGTTGCAGCTTGGATTTCTCATATAAATGTCGCGAAAATCAACATAAAATTATGTCATATTAAACACTGAAGTCCTCTAGTCCAGTGCTTCTCAAAGTGGTGGTCCACGGACCGGTGCCGGTCCGTGGGCTATCCGCTGCCGGTCCGCATAAGTTATCAAAGGACATAAAAATATAATTATAATACTCCATTTGCAACCATTAATAATAACCCTATAGAACAGTGGTTCTCAACCTTTCTTGTGTCGCGACCCTTTTAATAAATTACTCGTGCTGTTGCGACCCACGCCGTCAAATTTTTTTGGTATCTACCTCATAGCTGTAATTTTGCTACTGTTATAATATATTTAATTATATCTCATATGCAGAACGACATTGTATTCTCATTTTTACAAATTTTACGTAATTTAAGCACAGACACCGTTCTCGTAGTAACGTAGTTAGTAATTAAAAAAAAACACAATATGTAACAATGATTACAATTACATACATGTCATACATTACATACAAGGTATTCGTATTTATTTCTAATTACAAATACGTAAGAAAGCCAAATTCAATTAATGTGAATGTTGAGGTTGCTTCTTTCTCACAAAATCAGAAATTCTCGGGACAGTCTATGCGAGAGCACAACGAAGATCATCTTCCACAACAAGTCTACTTCTGTATTTAGACTTGATAACCAGCAAGCTGGAAAACCCTGTTTCGCAAAGATAAGTTGTTGGAAAAGGAAGAAGAAGGCGCAGCACAGTTTCGGACAGAACAGGATATGACTGCAAACACTTGATCCAGAATTTTGTAACTGACATTGAAGAGAAATCATTTCGCGCTGCATCACTGTTAATGAGTTCGATGAACTCCTCTTGTGCTGACTTAGGAATGGACTTCTGACAAGTGCAAACGGAGTGTTAGGTAGATTTGGAAAGTACGGTGAAATTTCGTCCGCCAGCATATGCAAGTGTTCTTTCACAGAAATTATTATTTTACTTCTCTTTTCCGGTTCAATGTCATTTTACTCAAAGAAAGCAGATAAGGTGGGCAACATGTACATTTTATTGTCATCCAATTTTTTTTGCCAAAGCTGAAGTTTCATTTCGAATGATCGGATCTTTTCAGACAAATCTAGGCATGTTGCATTTGGTCCTTGCAGTGATAAATTTAACTCATTCAAAAAGGCAAATCTATTTTTCTCCGGACAGCGTCATTAGATAAGGAAACTGCACCTCTGAGCATCCAGACGCGCCCTACTCTCTGTTGATATAATTACCGGTTGTTGAGGGGTTCATAAAATAGTGTTGAAATAAACATTATAAAAAGCTAAAAATAATTAAGTTACAACAACTAAACTTACTTAAGTTACTGAATAGACTATAGACTAGTATAATGTAATAGACTAACTATGTACATGGCAAGGTTTACACATTTTTACACATTTAAACACACAAAAAACATAATTTTCCAATTGTCTTTGGCGACCCCTGCCAAATCGTCATTCGACCCCCGCGGGGGTCGCGACCCACAGGTTGAGAACCGCTGCTATAGAATGTGTGCAATTTTTCGGCAATAAGCATATAACATGTAAGAAATAAAATAAAATAAATTACATTTCGTTATCACGTCAGTACAAAGAAAATAGTTTACCGGTCCCTGGTGCATGGAAAGAATCTCTGCGGTCGGCTAAAAAGTTCTAGAAGCACTGCTCTGGTCTAAGATGAATGATTCAACTCCTCCATGTTAGGGTGTGGAATGATATATCCCATTAATGTCTTATAGTCTGATGAGGAGATATGTGCCCCGGCATGTAGAGTGATGGGCCCTACTGATGCCCTGTTGTCTTACAATGAGAGCGATGGGCCCTACTGATGCCCTGTTTGACTTACAATGAGAGTGATGGGCCCTACTGATGCCCTGTTGTCTTACAATGAGAGCGATGTCCCTACTGATGCCCTGTTGTCTTACAATGAGAGTGATGTCCCATAGTCCATGATGAAACTAAATTGCCCAAATGATGCCTGTAGTCTTAGATCAGAATGAAGTTTCCTCTGGATGTCATGTTTCGAAGTGCCCTACTGATGTCATTTAGTAGGAAATGAGATGGATATGCGCTATTATTGTCCTTAACTTTTAAATGAGATCAAAGTGCCCTATTGATGTCCTGAAATATGAAATGAGTTTGAAGTGCCCTATTGATTTCATGTAGTATGAAATGAGAGTGAAGTGCCCTATTTCATGTCCTGAAGTATGATTTGAGTTTGAAGTGCCTTATTGATGTCTTGAAGTATAAAATGAGATTCAAGTGCCCTGTTGATGTCCTGAAGTATGAATTGAGATTGACGTGCCATAATGATGTCCTGAAGTATGAAATGAGATTGAAGTGCCCTATTGATGTCCTGAAGTTTGAAGTGAGATTGATGCCCTATTGAAGTCCTGAAGTATTAAATTTAGATTCAAATACCCTATTGATGTCCTGAAGTATGAAATGAAATTCAAGTGCCCTATTGATGCCATGAAGTACTAATTGAGATTGGCGTGCCCTATTGATGTCCAGATTATGAAATGAGATTGAAGTTCCCTATCGTCTTGGAGGGGATTTATGTTTTCGTAAAATAAACATCATTTTAAATCATTCGTTGCCGTTTGGTTTGTGAAGGGCATGTGTATGGGGAGGAGGTGGTCGTGAGATGTTGATCTAAGAAATAGTACCAAAGAAGAAATAGTACCATAAAGAAATAGTACCATACAGAAATAGTACCATAAAGAAATAGCACCATAAAGAAATAGTACCATAAAGAAATAGTACCATAGAAGAAATAGTACCATGGAAGAAATAGTACCATAAAGAAATAGTACCGAAGAAGAAATAGTACCAAAGAAGAAATCGCCCAAAGATGAAAGTGAAAAGTAATCGATAAGACGAGAGTTTTAATGAATCTTTCATAGACACGAGACCTTGAGAAGTTACTACAGTCTGGGAGACACGTTAATGTAATAAAAGGGGGCGGGGGAGGGAGAACCGGAAGGTGATAACATGTGTTAGGAATGGAGAAGTTGAAAATTTGGTTGGGTATGAGTGATGACAGTTTTTTTATAAGAAAGAATAAGTCAACTATTAGTGTTAGGAGATATCTTAAGATTGTAATTGTAATGGTTCTAATGAATCCATGCTAATAGATCCAGAAGATTATCTTCATTTTGATTTTTAAAATTGCAGTATTTTAAAATTATTTATTCAAATATATATACAATATGTCAATGTGTTAAGTTTTCATTCACTCATTTTTACTTCATATTTATAAAGTAATTTACTTAATATAAACGTAGAAATTGCTTCAATTTGCGGAAATTTATCTTACTGCCTTTGAACCATGTATTAATTGAGATTTATTTATCGATTAACTTTGGATAGATTTAAAGACGGTGTACTTCTTGAACTAAAGCTCACAACAAAGTTTCGATCTTCATAGAAAACAGGAACTGGGGTGGAAACAGGAATTACGCCCCCTAGCACTACTTCAGTATGGATGATCTGACTTGACCTTTAAATCGCCATTCAGCTGGTTGGGGGAAAGTGTTTTCTGAGAGCTCATGTCCGGTTGTCTTCCTTGGTAAACGAATTTTAACGACCTCACTCTACGATACCCGGGTGACCGAAATGTGTTGATGTATGTTCTTAGGGCATCTGTTGCACACGACACGTTCAAGGCAACACGTGTGTTATAATGCCGCGTAACACATTGCGTGACTCACAGAACATGACACATGCGTGACTCATTGCACAGGGCACAAGCATGACTCAATGCATAGGGCACATGCATGACTTATTGCGTAGGACACATGCATTAATTATTGCATAGTAGACATGCATCACTTATTACTTAGGACACATTCATGGTTTATTGCATAGGACACATGAATGACTTATTGCTTAGGACACATGCATGAGTTATTGCATAGGACACATGCATGTCTTATTGCATAGGACACATGCATGACTTATTGCACAAAGAACATGCATGAATTTTGATCAAAACTGCAAATCTGAATATTTCTATCCAGAGGCGTCACTAGGGTTGGTGTCACCCGGGGCGGTAGCTCTTGGTGTCAAACCCCCCCCCCACGACTTGCCCCATAAATCTCCTCGAGTCTGCCAAATACCGGGAACACACATATTCTTTAGTAACGTTTGAAAATATAGATCAAATGTTTGTTACAAAGGCATTAGGAGAAAAGTTGAATTTAAAGTCGATAGGTAAAATATTGTAACATTAAAAAACGAAGAACTAAATAGAAAAAATGTTAATTTTAAAATTTTTATTTTAACATAAAATTATTAATTTTTAAGTAATACGGCTAAATAACTGTAATATTTTCAAATTTCACAAACTTGCATCTACATTGCGTTCCGTTAAAAATTTACAACAATTACATTACATTACCAAAATTAGATTATATTACCAGCCATTAGAGTACAACTTCAAATGAGGTAAGGTTGTAACCATTCTGTTTTGGGTTTGGAAAATCAGCAACTATCAGAATAATCAATATACATAATTTGCAATCTCTGTCACGTCTGTAGTGTCTGTCCGTGACGCTACTAATTTTAGAAAGCAGTGCACTAAATTACTGCACCAATGCATCAAAAGGTGTGCAAATTAAAGATGCGCTATAAAAAAATATTATATTACGTCATTGTTTTAGTTCATATTTTAATTTTGGGAAAGGGAACAATGTAAAAAGAGGATTTGATGATGGTTAATTATAAAATAAAAAAACAACCCCTATTATAAAATACTTTGTGTACATTTCAGAAAGTTTAATATTTCGTATTTATCAAACAAGGACAAGTTAGTTGGGCCTTTGAAAAAGGTCGGCGCCGTAGGCGCCCTTAAAAAAGGTGCATTTTTTCAAAATAAATAGATTTCAGCTGAAAACTTCCGTCATTTTTGACGGGTGATACGCTAGTATGTAATAATTCAAAATACAATGTCATTAAATATATTTAAAAAATCAGAATTTAGCTTTTCTGGCCTTTAAAACTGAAAACTTGTTAATTACGCCATCGAAATCTATTTCTTGTGCCGAATCACTCTCAATGGATAACATGGGCAAGATCAGAAAGCCTTGACTGCCCCATTGTAGATCGCAAATAATTCTTTATAAGCTTTAGCTTTGAAAAACTACTTTCACATGAAGCCACAGACACACAGATTGTAACAAATAATCGTAAACTCAATGTGAGATAGGGGAGAGATTCTATGAAGTCGCATTCAGCTACAAATTTCAAAACGTCAAGTACGGACCAGTCTTCAGCCTCTTTGAGATCGATCTCTGCTGCCTTCAGGTGCCTTCTCAGCCTTTGTATTTCTAATAAAAGCTCTTCCTCTGACAACTCATCATAGAAAGTGGACAACCTTGGAATGGACAATAGTAATTCTTCTTCAGTGGCAGATATCAAGCTTTTGGCTTGAACAGCCTCAAACATGGTTGCTACTTCCTTGATTGCACTTGATCTGATCTGGAGTTCAGAATGGAAACGATCAATACACTCAAACATCGACCTTTTGTTTTCTTCTTGCAAAGTTAGTCCAGCATCTCTTGTTTTCTCACCTGTCAACCTTTTCTTCAACCTGGGTCTGTTCTCTACTGAAATTCAAAGTTGTTCTGATTTTAAAAGCGCGTGTTCAATTGCCTGCTCTACTAGATGATTGCGCTGCTCGTACAGAAATAGTCTCAGCGTCTCTAGCTTTGTCACCACTTTGTCAAGTGTTAAGCCCTTAGTCTGAATGTACAGTTGTGTAAGATTGACTTCCTCAAGTACATTACACCAAATGTAGAGGTAGCACAGAAACGTGAAGTTGCAGACAGCAGGTAACATACATTGCGCTTTAACTCTTGTGTCTAAATTTTCATCTGAATCACAGAGAGCTTCAATTGCCGTCACACATTCATCGAATTTTTCTTTCACTGCTTTTACTGCAGCATGGTGAGAGCTCCAGCTTGTTGTTGATAGTCTTTTTAATGAGACTCCAGTGTTTTCCATTAAAACATCCCATCGATGAGTGGAAGCAGCGAAGAAAGAAAACATTGTCTCAAGAGTTCAAAAAAAAGTCACGCAAGAAGCATTATCAGCAAAAGAGTGTTGGCCGCACAGGTTAAGCGAATGATCAACACATCCATTATAAAATAGCTTTCCCGTTCTTCTTTTTTAAAATGGCCTGTACACCTCCATGGATTCCAGCCATACTCGCAGCATTATCGTAATCTTGAGCACGGCACATCATAATATCGAGTCCATCGCTTTCCAGATTTTTAATAATTTCAAAACTGATGTCAACAGCTTTTTTCCCCTTTAAAGGGAAAAATCCCAGGAACACTTCCTTTACTTCCACTTTTCTATTGCGAATCTTCACATATCTTATCACTTGGGACATTTGATCAGTGTAACTTTCTTTCAAAATAAGTCAATCATTATTAAAGAATTACTTAACCAGGAAAAGGTATACTATAATGTGGCATTTTGACTCAAAAATAATTCTAGAAAATTCTCACTATCTTTCCCTGTTTTAACAAAATTAAATAAGGATTCAACTGGCTTACCTTTGCTGCTCCAAGAATATTGAATCATGAATTGTAGACAAAATACTTGAATTTAATAGATTATATATTCAGTAATATGCATTATAATGTTCAGACCAGACGATTTTCAACGTTAAAAATTCGTCGCTGCAGGTGCGGTTCTGATCGCATCGTTCAAAATCAACTTTACTTCGGCTGCCGAACGTAAGCATCACGCGATCTATCAGTGAAAATCGTTTCATACGAAATTGAAAAGACTGAAATGTTTTTATGTGAAATTAATTTAGTGTTAAAGGTTATTTTAAAAAGTACCTTATACTCAAGAAAAATACGAAAATCATGTTTCTTAGAGTACATTACATTAACATAGATATGCATGTTTAATAATTATAAATTTTAAAAAAATAATAACTCAAACACGTTAAATACCATATTTTCATATAAATAAAATAAATAACAAAGAAAACCTATATATTTATTTTTTGAAGAAAAAAATTACCCCTTTTCCAGTCCATGACGGACTATGGGGCAAGTGATGTAGCGTTCACAATCTTTTAGCCACCACTAACGAGAAGGGGAATGTATGGCCAACACAATGCCCCAGGGGCCTTGCCAGTACCTGGGCTCGAACCCGCGACTCGGGATCTGCCCGCACAGGCTGACTCCGTGTGTCGGTATGTCAAAGCCCAGTATGTTGGATTTTCTTCTAAAATGAAAGACACCGCTACTTTTATGTCCAGCCTTTTTTTTATAATTGTGCGGCTTTTTCTTTCCTTTTTTTCCTTAATTAGTTTTATGGTAGTTTGTGGAGACGTTTTATTATTGCCTGTTAACTGATATTTTATTTTATTAATACGTTTTCGGTTTAAACGTATTTCATTGTATTTCTCAATTTATTTCTAGATGAAAAAAATGTGTCTTCTTTTTTTTCTGACATAAAATCGTACACAGTAAATTTTAGGCTTGGGTGTCACCCCCTGATGGGAGTCACCCGGGGCGGCCCGCCCCCACACCCCCTAGTGACGCCGCTGTTTCTATCGAATTTATCGATGTGTTCATTTAAACTTTTGAATTCGAAAACAAAACATACAAATTGGCATCTTTTTCAACAAAATAGTTTTTATTTCAATTTAAAATTGTTAAAACATACTTATTTTAAAAAATAACACATACAGAATATACAGATGACAGACAGGTAACACAAACAAACGAAGGACACAACATAACTCTGGTAAGTATTCTAGCAGATATCCTAGTTTCTCCCATGGCTTTTTTTCCGATTCCCTTACAATAACTGTAGAGCAAATCTGATTTTTATATTAATCCCCTCCACATGTCATGCATCATCATACACACGAATGTGCGCACAAACTCGTACACACATACAAGTCGATAAAACTAAAATCCTAAACGGAAATTAATTGTGCCGCGCCCAGAATTTCGACCTTACAAATCCGGGCCGTGCGATAACACAGCCGAGAAAATCGACAAGAAATGTTCAGCCATCTTGTTTGAACAAAAATAAATAAATGCAGAAATTATAAAATTATTTTCTTTGGCCCAGCAGATAACAAGATTTGGATAAGACCGGCTTTGTGCGGCCATGTTGTGTGCTCGTGTTCAACTCAAATCGAGCCGGTGATAAGGGCTTTTTGTTGGACATCCGCCAAAACAAGCCTCGCATTGATTCCAGTTTTTTGTTTTCCAATTAGAAATTCGGTTATTTTTTTATTATTGGAAGGAATAACAGACCGGTGTTGATTTGAAGGACCCAATACTCAAAAGGCCGGAGGATCGAACCAAATAGGGAAAGCAACTTAATGATCATTAATATAAGAGTGCCCCGAAAACGTACTCTTGATGTCAGCTACAATCAGGGATTTCCAGAGGTTATGAGACCGTATAGAAGGCATGTACCATGACGTCATGAAGTACAGTCCCATTTCTACGCTAGAACCCCTTATGTCCTGAGCGTTCTACTTCCAGATGAGACAGTCAGATATAGAGATCTTAGGATTGCTAAATTTATTTATGATAGCACTACAGTTAGTGGTCAATGGATAGTTTACCATCAATACTACTACATCAATAGTGTCCATCAAAAGTACTCTTTTGATAGATCGCCATCAATATTTCTCTTTCGATAGCTCACCATCAATATTACTCCATCAATAGTCTCCATCAGTAGCACTCAGTATGTGATCCATCCATAGTAGTCCACATATAGTAGTCTATCAGTAATAATTAATCAATCAATAGTCTCCATCAGTAGCACTCAGTATGTGATCCATCCATAGTAGTCCACATATAGTAGTCTATCAGTAATAATTAATCAATCAATAGTCTCCATCAGTAGCACTCAGTATGTGATCCATCCATAGTAGTCCACATATAGTAGTCTATCAGTAATAATTAATCAATCAATAGTCTCCATCAGTAGCACTCAGTATGTGATCCATCCATAGTAGTCCACATATAGTAGTCTATCAGTAATAATTAATCAATCAATAGTCTCCATCAGTAGCACTCAGTATGTGATCCATCCATAGTAGTCCACATATAGTAGTCTATCAGTAATAATTAATCAATCAATAGTCTCCATCAGTAGCACTCAGTATGTGATCCATCCATAGTAGTCCACATATAGTAGTCTATCAGTAATAATTAATCAATCAATAGTCTCCATCAGTAGCACTCAGTATGTGATCCATCCATAGTAGTCCACATATAGTAGTCTATCAGTAATAATTAATCAATCAATAGT
The DNA here is from genome assembly GCA_944989445.1 of Ampullaceana balthica. NCBI lineage: Eukaryota > Metazoa > Mollusca > Gastropoda > Lymnaeidae > Ampullaceana > Ampullaceana balthica. The sequence continues at coordinate 1,684,660 of CALYLW010000025.1, forward strand.
CTCCATCAGTAGCACTCAGTATGTGATCCATCCATAGTAGTCCACATATAGTAGTCTATCAGTAATAATTAATCAATCAATAGTCTCCATCAGTAGCACTCAGTATGTGATCCATCCATAGTAGTCCACATATAGTAGTCTATCAGTAATAATTAATCAATCAATAGTCTCCATCAGTAGCACTCAGTATGTGATCCATCCATAGTAGTCCACATATAGTAGTCTATCAGTAATAATTAATCAATCAATAGTTGTGCATCGATAAAACTAAGATGGTATTGGAACTCTTCTTAATAAGGTGAACTATACACTCTGAATGTGAGATGTACAATGAACTATACCCTCTGAATGTGAGATGTACACTCTGAATGTGAGATGTACACTCTGAATGTGAGATGTACAATGAACTATACACTCTGAATGTGAGATGTACAATGAACTATAAACTCTGAATGTGAGATGTACAATGAACTATAAACTCTGAATGTGAGATGTACAATGAACTATAAACTCTGAATGTGAGATGTACAATGAACTATACACTCTGAATGTGAGATGTACACTCTGAATGTGAGATGTACAATGAACTATAAACTCTGAATGTGAGATGTACAATGAACTATACACTCTGAATGTGAGATGTACACTCTGAATGTGAGATGTACAATAAACTATACACTCTGAATGTGAGATGTACAATAAACTATAAACTCTGAATGTGAGATGTACACTCTGAATGTGAGATGTACAATGAACTATAAACTCTGAATGTGAGATGTACAATGAAATATAAACTCTGAATGTGAGATGTACACTCTGAATGTGAGATGTACAATGAACTATAAACTCTGAATGTGAGATGTACAATGAACTATAAACTCTGAATGTGAGATGTACACTCTGAATGTGAGATGTACAATGAACTATAAACTCTGAATGTGAGATGTACAATGAACTATACACTCTGAATGTGAGATGTACAATGAACTATACACTCTGAATGTGAGATGTACACTCTGAATGTGAGATGTACAATGAACTATACACTCTGAATGTGAGATGTACAATGAACTATACACTCTGAATGTGAGATGTACACTCTGAATGTGAGATGTACAATGAACTATACACTCTGAATGTGAGATGTACAATAAACTATAAACTCTGAATGTGAGATGTACAATGAACTATAAACTCTGAATGTGAGATGTACAATGAAATATAAACTCTGAATGTGAGATGTACACTCTGAATGTGAGATGTACAATGAACTATAAACTCTGAATGTGAGATGTACAATGAACTATAAACTCTGAATGTGAGATGTACACTCTGAATGTGAGATGTACAATGAACTATAAACTCTGAATGTGAGATGTACACTCTGAATGTGAGATGTACAATGAACTATAAACTCTGAATGTGAGATGTACACTCTGAATGTGAGATGTACAATGAACTATAAACTCTGAATGTGAGATGTACACTCTGAATGTGAGATGTACAATGAACTATAAACTCTGAATGTGAGATGTACAATGAAATATACACTCTGAATGTGAGATGTACAATGAACTATAAACTCTGAATGTGAGATGTACACTCTGAATGTGAGATGTACAATGAACTATAAACTCTGAATGTGAGATGTACAATGAACTATAAACTCTGAATGTGAGATGTACAATGAACTATACACTCTGAATGTGAGATGTACACTCTGAATGTGAGATGTACAATGAACTATACACTCTGAATGTGAGATGTACACTCTGAATGTGAGATGTACAATGAACTATAAACTCTGAATGTGAGATGTACAATGAACTATAAACTCTGAATGTGAGATGTACAATGAACTATAAACTCTGAATGTGAGATGTACAATGAACTATACACTCTGAATGTGAGATGTACACTTTCCCAGATGAAGCCATAAAACCGTTAGCTTTTATTGCATAACTTAATTTCGTGCTAGATTCCTCTTATAATTATGTGAATAAATTTAGTTTTTATATTAAGGCACACCTAAGGCTCAATTTCCCTTGTTAACTCGCATCATGTAGAGACTAATTGTCCCAGATGAATGCGATGTTAGATGAATGTACCGCACATGAACAACTATGTTATAATTTTTGTCTTTATTGCAGACAACTAATAAACATCACATTTCACATTGACGATTACTGTTGTACATTTTATTTATGAATACTACTATTAAAATTGCTTTTTGAAGATAAACTTTACGAATGGCATTTTGATGATTATTTTAATTATTGCAATTTTGAAGAAAACTATTAAAAATTCCATTTTGAACATTACTGTTACAAATGCCATTTTGAATATAACTGCTGACATTTCTCAATTTAAACAATTGTTGCACGTTAAAACTTAAAACTTCTACATTGAAGACTTCTGCTAGCCATTCCACATTATAGACTACTGCAACACATTCCACATTATAGACTACTGCAGCACATTCCATATTATAGACTACTGCAGCAGATTCCACATTATAAACTACTGCAGCACATTCCACACTATAGACTACTGCAACACATTCCACACTATAGACTACTGCAACACATTCCACATTATAGACTACTGCAGCACATTACACATTATAGACTACTGCAACACATTCCACATTATAGACTACTACAACACATTCCACATTATAGACTACTGCAACACATTCCACATTATAGACTACTGCAACACAATCCACATTTTAGACTACTGAAATTTAGCTGGCTGACTATAGTAGTTTTTTTAACTATAAATCCTTTATATATGAGACACAACTACAATTTTGGATTTTTGGATGGTCGTGCGATGCGTATTATAATTAACATACTGTTAGTTATGTCTCGTAAATAAAGGATTTATAGTCAAAAACTTAGTATTTACGGGTTTTTATTTATAGTCTTAAGCGTTTAAATTGTGTTTGAGAGAGAGTTTTTCAGTATGGACTGTTATCAAATGTCCAGGAGAATTGAATCTCGCTCTAATATCTTTGACCCAAATGTTCCCAGTGCCTCAAATCCCGAGCGGTGTCTTCATATTGACCACTCGCCCATGTTTCTAGCATGACCAATAGAGGACAAATATTTCCTTCCTTCCACGAGGATCTTGGATTGCGTGTCATGGGAGCGTGAGTGAGTGCCCTTGGCAAGACCCCTGGGGTGTCATTGTAGGATGTCAGGAATCGATGAGTCTGTCAGGTCAATCTGACCAATTTCATCATGATACCAGAGAATAAAGAAGATAGTGGAGATCCTTCAGTCTGCGAAAATAATATATCATATATAATAGTACTGCGATAAAGCTTTTAAATAAAATACAAAATACACAAACAAATTGTGTAATGAAAACAATAAATTAAAGCTGTATTATTAAACTTAAACAACAGTAAACGTTTCGGCTAATTCCTTCATCAGTACAATTAACATACAGTACTTATACATAAGTATTAAAATTATATTTTAATTTCTGGGAAGATAATAAAACTTGAAGATATGGTAGATCGTGTAGTTTTTATGTCTAGCACTTCGGTAGACATTTTGTGCCCTTTTATGTCTAGCACTTCGGTAGACATTGTGTGCCCTTTCATGTCTAGCACTTTGGTAGACATTGTGTGCCCTTTTATGTCTAACTTCGGTAGAATTGTGCGCCCTTTTCTATACTAATAAAAGGCAAAGCCCTGACTCACTGACTGATTCATCACTAATTCTCCAACTTCCCGTGTAGGTAGAAGCATGAAACTTTGGGAAGTTGTTGAGTAGCCTCTCGCGACGAAAATTGGAGTAAAAGAATTTTAAAAATAACACTTATGGGGGCCGGGGGCCCAAAAACGTTTTTTTTCCTTATATGGCCTATATAAAATTGAATACCCCTAATTCTCCTATTTCCCGAGTAGGCAGAAGCATGAAAATTTGATAAGTTGTTGAGTACAAACCCGCGATGGTAACGAGAGAAAAAATATTTAAATTATCACTTCCTGGGGGCCGGAGGCCCAAATGAATTTTTTTCCTTATATGAGCCATATAAAAACTGAAAATCACAAATTCTCATATTTCCCGTGTAGGTAGAAGCATGAAACTCTGAGTAGTTCATAAGTTAACTTCCATGGTGGTAACAGGCGAAAAAAATATTTTAATTAACACTTACTGGGGGCCGGGGGCCCAAAAGTAGTTTTTTTTTCTAATATTAAAAACTGAATCATCACTAATTCTCCAACTTCACTTGTAGGTAGAATTATGAAACTTTGGGAAGTTGTTGAGTAGCCTCTCGCGGTGATAATTGGAATAAAAGAATTTTAAAATTCAATTTCATGGGGGTCGGGGGGAGGCCAAAACAACTTTTTTCCCACTAATATAGACTATATAAAATATGAAAATCAATAATTCTCCTATTTCTCCAGTAAGCAGAAGCATGAACCTTTGGGAATTTGTTGAGTACAATCCCGCGATAGTAACAGGTGAAAAACAATATTTAAATTATCACTTACTGGGGCCGGGGGCCTATATGTATGAGCTTTTTAAAAACTAAAAATCACTAATTCTCCAACTTCCCGTGCAGGTAGAAGCATGAAACTTTGGGAAGTTGTTGAGTACCCTCTCACGACGAAAAATGGCGAAAAAGAATTTTAAAATTCAAAAGCGTTTTTTTTCCTTATACTGAAAATCGCCTTATTCTCCACTTTCCCGTGTAGATAGAAACATGAATCTTTGGCAAGTTGTTGACTCCACTCCCTTGATGGTAGCATGCAAAAAAAAATTAATTATCACTCACTGGGGGCGGGGGCCCAAATGTACTTTTTCTTATATAAAAACTGACTCAAGGCTAATTCTCTGATTTCCCGTGTAGGTAAAAGCATGAAACTTTTGGAAATTATTGAGTACACTCCGGCGATGGTAACAGGCCAAAAAATATTTTACTTTTCACTCACTAGCGGCCGGGGGCCTAATTTTTTTTCTTATATTAAAAGTTAATCCACACAGATTCTACAACTTCCCATGTAGTTAGAAGCATGAAATTTTGGAAGTTGTTGAGTACACTCCCGGGATGGTAACAGGTGAATTTTTTTTAATTTAATTATTACTCACAGGGGGCCCGGGACAAAAATGTAGTATTTTCAACTTATATGAGCTAAATTACAAATTAAAAAAACTTTGGATACTGTGTAAATGTATTTTTACAAAACTTGGAAGATAAAAACTTGATGGTCTATATTAAAATTCGTTAGGGCATTAAAATTATATTTTTTCAATATTTTGTAGCCGAGGGCTTACTAAAATCCTAACTTCCGCAGCAGAGCGCGGGTATTTTGCTAGTATTTAATAATCTTGAAATGTACTTTTGAAACTAATTGAATATCTGGCTATTCTGGAACCTTGCTGTTTAGATAAGTTACATGGTTTTAAATTAGATAAATCGAATATTTAATCATATATTTAGTGCCGATATTGAAACTGCTTTCAATGTTATTCACGATAGAAAAAACACTCGTTTTAACATATTGAGATTTGTGAACGCTACATTGCTTCTACTGTTATTGTGGAACAACTTAGATATACTCTACTATAAATTATATTAAAAGGTTTTACTTCTTCTTTACGTGTTACATAATTTTACCTGGGCTCCAACACTTCGCTATTTTGGGTCAGATGACTTCAAAGTGAACATGTCTTGTCATTGTATGATTTAGATAGTTTAGTATATAACCTTAACATAGTATATTTTCATATATTTAGATAGATGATCTAGCTTATCACAATGAGGTAGCAAGTATGGGTTCTTTTATTAAGATAGTATATAAGGTAAAGTTTTCTTCCTAGTCCTACGAACTGTCCATCCATAATATCGAATTCAAAGAATGACCATTTTATTGATTGAAATTTCTCATTGATATTTTAGACTTACATAACACCAGCCCACCGCTATTTATCTTATACTTTAATCATTGTTTGAATGATGAGAAATTCTCTGCATTATCTTTAAGCAAGTCATTCGAAAACATTCCATTTTCCACTCAGTCAAAGATCTAAAAACTCAATAGTTCACGACGGAGATGGTAGGTGGAAGAAGAATATTCAAACAGAGCAAAGTTTACTCTTAATCGACATCCAACAATGTACGAAGAATATTAATTATGAAATCGTCAAAACGTAACAGTTTGAGAAACGCTGGTCGAAATTCTTTGCTTCTAGCTTTCCAAGACAAGATGACGCCATAACCATATGCTTACACAGAGCTATTAAAGAGAGGGAGAGAGTTTATTTTATGATGAGCTCTACCAATATCTCTCTGATGTCTCGATAACAGACAAATGTATTTCCTTAGAGTGGAGCGCGATTCTTTTCCGTCATAGGCGTTTACAACAGACTCAGTAAAGTTTGGAATATTTCAGTGGTGCCAGTGGTAGCTTGTCCGACTTGGATATCTCTGTTTAGACATTTTAGATAACTTTTATTTGATTCCACGTTTAACATTATAATATAATCCTGGTTATTAGTTGAGATGTAATACTATAACTGTTAATATAAAGGTTCTTGTAATAAGTTCATAAATATAGTTAGTCATAGATACTTATTAAATCACATTGAATCTTTATTTTAAACATTTTGATTTGTGTGTGCGGGGGGGGGTGTCGTTAGTCGAAAACTTACTTATTTTTCAAACATATCAATGCACATTGACATCAATATTTTAACATCTAGTTTTGTAATTAGGTGTCTGAGGATCGTGTATCCAAGAAAATATACAAAGGGAAGTTGTACTGCATCAGGCTGGGTAACAACAACAATTGGTTTGTGTCCAATCACCTTGGAACCGAGCGTCCATTAATCTGTTTGACTTGTAGGTCTCAAATTTGTGGATGTTGTGTGCCCATTAATCACGTCTGTATGTGTGTCCTTGAATCTAACAGTATACACTAATTTGAGACATTTTTTATGAAAAGTATAAAAGTTTGTTTGTTCATCATTATGTGAAATGATTATGTTTATGCCTCTAGATGCACCGTGTCCAAGAATAAAAAATAATTGGCTGTGAGTGTGTTTCAGTTATCTGAAGATGTGTGTGCTCATCGGCTGGCGTACCGATGGTCACGGGTTCGAATCCATGTGAAGGTAGGGATTTGTTCCCGGGGCCAAGGGTGTCGATGAGTCCATCCAGCTCCGAATCGGTAACTAAGGCTTGTTAAGGAAATAAAGGAGGCTGGGGAATGTGTGGAACCCTCATAGCCGTGGCATGTGTACGCTTCATCACTTGCCAACAGACCGGCATGGTCTGTGTAATAGAACTTATGGCTAGTCAAGAGACACGACTTTAACACACTGTGGTCTGGTTAACAACTGTCTTCAATCACTATATACAATCCACAGTAATCAACTGTACAATCAACCACCTAATCAGCTCGTATGCATTCAACCTCGGTTACCTCTTGAACTGTACATTTATAGCCAGCTATTCTCTTCCAAGTCCATGACCATGCACGCTTACAGTTCACATCACAAACCACGTGTTTCATACTAGGTCACGTCATTGCATGCTCATACAATGTAAAAACAACAACACGTCTCTCACAGTCTGTGGACGCATTAATCTTTTGTATAGAAGGAGCGTCTGTATAGATAAGACAAGATGAATCTGGAAAACGTGTGCATCTAAGAAGCTCAAAGGCATGTGCAATTAAGAAATAAACGGTAATGTGCCTGCGTGTGTGTGTGTCTGTGTGTTTGTGTGTGTAGTTAAGTAGAAGGGAGATGACTGGTGCAATGGAAATGGTAGATCTTGTAGTTTCTTGCGTCTGAGAAAATGTCAATTCTTGGAGTCATGTGTGTCTGAGACTACGTGTGTCCTGTGAGTTTTGTGTGTGGGATGATGTGACCTGTAAGAGGTGATATTAGTGTCAAATAATCAGATTGAGAATAGTCCCCATAAAGATGGGTTATTTTTTCTAAGATTCCCATTACTCTGGGGCCCTTCTACGCCTCCTCAATTTTTTTCTTTCACTCCAGGAAGCACAAAATGACCAACCGTAGATCTGATGAATGGCAGTGTCTCTAGTCAGAATGTGGAAAGAAGTAACTCACTTTATACCCGGCGGTGTGCTTTGTATCGACACTTTTAGTTTTGATCAATGTTGTCAGTTTTCTGTGGCGATATTGTTTTTCATTCGCCCAATATCGGTGTTCGCCTTGTTGGAGTCGAATCTGTTGACTTGGATTGTTCGACGTGTTTGTTGGTATCGATATTGTATGTACAGTTTAGAACTGTCTGCTCAAGCGTCTTCAGTGATGTCATTTTCACACCCGGTGTCCTTCTGTCTGGCTGTCAAGAACAGAAACCAAAATTATGACGTCAAGAGCCCACAATCTGTACTTTAAACCGGTTGCGTTTCAGGATACTACAGACAAGTAATGACTCAAGCAAAGCTTCGCCTTCAGGGAAATACTTCCGCTAGGGTTAAGTCGAAATGTATGGTGTCTTTCACAAATATTGAATGTTCTTGAGAAGATCTTTATTCGGGGGGAGGGGGGATGGTGGAGAATAAAATTGAAGAAACTACGTGCCCAAGAACTGAATCGTTGAATACGGCCCGATGTCTGATGCCTGATGCCCGTTGTCTGATGCCCAATGGCTGATGTCCGATGCCCGATGTCTGATGCCCCTTCCCCATGTCCGATGCCCGATGTCTGATGCCCCTTCCCCATGTCCGATGCCCGATGTCTGATGTCCAATGCTTGATGTCTGATGTCCGATGCCCGATGTCTGATGCCCCATCCCCATGTCTGATGCCTGATGTCTGATGTCCCATCTCCATGTCTGATGCCCAATGCCTGATGTCTGATGTCCGATGCCCGATGTCTGATGTCCGATGCCCAATGCCTGATGTCTGATGTCCGATGCCCGATGTCCGATGCCCAATGCCTGATGTCTGATGTCCGATGCCCGATGTCTGATGCCCGATGCCTGATGCCCGATGTCTGATGCCCCATCCCCATGTATGATGCCCGATGTCTGATGCCCCATCCCCATGTCTGATGCCTGATGTCTGATGCCCCATCTCCATGTATGATGCCCGATGTCTGATGCCCCATCCCCATGTCTGATGCCAGATGTCTGATGCCCCATCTCCATGCCCGATACCCGATGTCTGATATGCTGTACCTTCCATCACTTAATTGTAAATAAAATATTCCATCGTCGCGAGGAGGGCGGAACCATGTCCTTCACTTTGTGGACAGCCGATAAAACAACAAAAAAACTTTCTCTGAATGTTCGGCAAACAGATAAATATGATGCGTCAATTACCTTTAGAAACAAAACTGAAGCCACTCACATGTGCTGCTTTTTGTTGTTGTTTTTTGTTGTTGTTTTGTTGTTGTTGTTGTTGTTTTTTTCTCATTGATTTTTAGTCAGATCGCCCATACTCCAGTACTTCTGGGGGGGGGCGTAATTTCTGTTTCCTTCCCAGTTCGTGTTTTATATGAATCAATATTTTAAAAATCTGTCTGTCTTAATGAAAAATGTGTAGAATTAAAGATATATTTTGGGGAGGAGTGGCATCACGATAAAACAACTCTCTCAACCCATGTAATCTCCACACCATCCAAGTGACACTCATCAACATGGAAACTGGTTTGCTCCAAAGTTTTCATCTGTTTATAAAGGACCTCTTACATAGTGTCCAGCGTGCGGCACCTGCAAAACTCTAACATCGGGGCTCTTTGTACAAAACATAGTTGGCTCTAACAGCTTACATCTACCTGCTCGACTTACTTAACTCCAATATTACTGGCCTCTGTGCAGGACCACTAAAACGAAACTCGTTATGAGTCATGTAAACACCTAGAAAGCCTCTAGTGGGTTTCTATCTTGGCAAACCTGATATCTTGAAACCCCATCAGTTCTAACACAAAACCCTAGCACTTCTGACACAAAACCTTAGCACTTCTGACACAAAACCCTAGCACTTCTGACACAAAACCTTAGCACTTCTAACACAATACCCTAGCATTCACTTCTGACACAAAACCTTAGCACTTCTGACACAAAACCCTAGCAGTGCTGTCACAAAAACCCTAGCAGTGCTGAACTAATTGCGTAAATTACATACCTGTACTTGTGACTATTTACTTTTTCAAAATGAAAAATATATTTATATAATTCTACTTTATGATGTTTATAACATTATATTTTTCAAATAAGAGTTTATAGTTCACTCTTCATGGGGGAAACAATAAAAACATCACCTCTCTTCTCTCCCACAACTTCGCTTGTCTGAATGGGTGAAGACAGATTTATTGTTTCCACTCACGAACAAGTGTGTCCGCCAGGACCCTTTCAGCTACGTTAAACTGCAGAACATGTTAGTGTAGACAAGGGATCAGCTTAACTCACTCGTGATCAGCCACTCGTGATCAGCCTAACCCACTCGTGATCAGCCATCCAGGGACTCTATGTAAAGACACACCAGTAAGTCCGGAGCACACGTGAAAAGAAACCATACTTTAATGTGCAACCCAATTTTTCTTTGTTAAATACGCAACAAGGGTATGTACGCTACAAGGGTATGTACGCTACAAGGGTATGTACGCTACAAGGGTATGTACGCTACAAGGGTATGTACGCTTCAAGGGTATGTACGCTACAAGGGTATGTACGATACAAGGGTATGTACGATACAAGGGTATGTACGCTACAAGGGTATGTACGCTACAAGGGTATGTACGCTACGAGGGTATGTACAAATTCAAAGACTGCCCCTTCTACACTTGGAATGGTACAAAACGATTGTTACCAGCTTTCTTTTCCATTGTTTAAAAAGGTGCTCTTCTAAAAGTTTTATTTCAAATTTAAAAAAATTAATGAAAGTTTCAATTTTTCTATAATTACATAACAACATATTAATTATGTAATGTCTTTTAGTAAAACCTGTACTGATTATGTCAGCGACAACATATAGGGTATCTCTATTTGGTATACAATACAACATACAGCGTATCTCTATTTTGGTATACAATACAACACAAACATTCCCAATCGGACATCAGTGCAGTCTAGATAAACAATATTTCTTGAACAAGACCCACATCACGGCTAACAAATGGTTTCCGCCTCTGAAAGTAAAGTAAACACTTCGGATGTTTCACGGCATTGTCAAAACAGCAGAGTTCACCTTGTCTACCTGTGGCACATTACCTTCACTACCTGCGGTACTTACTCAAAGCAAAGCTCGCGTCCATGCTCGTTCTGTGGAATTTGTCTTGCAAAAAGAAACAGTGGTATGTGATTTGCAGTCATAGGCAAAGCATTAGGACTAGTTTTATAAACTGGACATCGGGGTGGGAGTTGGTGATATAGACTGGACATTGGGGTGGGAGTTGGTGATATAGACTGGACATTGGGGTGGGAGTTGGTGATATAGACTGGACATTGGGGTGGGAGTTGGTGATATAGACTGGACATTGGGGTGGGAGTTGGTGATATAGACTGGATATTGGGATGGGAGTTAGAGTTGGGTATTTCAGACGAGAAGAACAAGAATTGGTATTGGTTTGTTCTTGCAAACGGAAGAAGAAAAGTTGTTTTTATCCCTATGTGTATCTAAGGGTTGTGTTAGATTATCCCTGTGTTATATTTCCAAGTTAGTATTAAATGCTTTATTTGTAATTTCTATTTTGCTCTTTCTTCTCTATTCTCTAGTGTTGCTAGGTTTAGTAATTTAACTAATGGTGTTACTCTTGTCAATTTTGATTAATCTACAGTAATGATTCCAGCAGCTCTTCTTTTTTTTAAATGTGGTTTAGTTAATCAATTTTTTCTTTTGTGGGTGGGTATCATGGTAGCTATAATAGATCTTAAGGATTGAAATTGATTAATGCTACAGACAAGGAATCAGAATGAGACTTGGTGTTCTACATAGAACGTTTATGTCATCCTGTTTTTTGTTATGTATAATACTTGAGCTTGAGGCATGTTCCTAGGTATTTTAATACTTTATCATCTATCCGTGTGAGAGCACGTTGTGTTACTTCAGTAAATTTATTCAATTACTGTGTTACCTGTCCAGTGTTAGCACATGTCCTGTATCCAATCGCCCTATTAATACCTTCAACGACTTTTTACTCAATAGTGCATAATTGTTGTGTTTGTTTATGTTTTAATTATTAGTTAGTTGTTATTGAATTGTTTCTTTAAAATATATATTATGCCCTACAATCTGGATGGAATTCCTGTGCAGAATAATCGGATTTTGGGAAGTTATCAAGTACCCTCTCACGACGAAAATTGGCGAAAAAGAATTGTAATATTCCCGCTCATGTGGGGCCGGGGGCCCAAAATATGTTTTTTTTCCTAATATGAGCTATATAAAAATTGAAAATCACTAATTTTCCTATTTCCCGAATGGGTAGAGACATGAAATTTTTAGAAGTTGTTGAGTATAATCTGGCGATGGTAAAAGGTGAACAAATATTGAAATTATCACTTCCTGGGGGCCGGGGGCCCAAATGAAGTTTTTTCTTTATATCAGCTAACACAAACTCTCCTATTTCCTGTGTAGCTAGAAGCATGAAACTTTAGGTGGTTGTTAAGTACACTTCTGCGATGGTAACGGGTGAAAACAATGTTTCAATTATCACTTACTGAGGATGTGGGCCAAAATGTAATCTTTTTCTTTTATTAAAAACTGACTTGTCACTAATTCTCAAATTTTCCGTGTAGGTTAAAGCATGAAACTTTGGCAAGTTGCACAACCTCCCAACGATAACGATAGAAAAATAATTTTAAAATACTCATGTCAATTTTGTAAACGTTTAAAAAAATTTACCATTTGATTTCACACAATGTTTTTTCCAATTATTATCAAATATATTTATCATGATCCAGATTGAAAAAATATGTTGTTTTGAACTTTACATCTTACACCGATAGGGCCCCGGGCTCTTATTTTAGTTTTTTAAAGTCATATAAATATTATTTTACTCATCCTGCGGCCATTAAACTTGAAGAAGTACGCTCCCACGAAGATTTCTTTAAATAAAATTTTTTAAAAAAACACCCCTAATTTGGGGCCGGGGGCCCGTAATGCCATTTTAAACATAAGTTATATCAAAGGTATTTTAAACAGTGGCTACTTGCAGTAGCGTAGCTATGGGATGACCCCAAAATTGAAATCCCCGGGGCCCTTTGAGAGGGGCAAAAAAATTGGTGTCCTTTAAAGAGGTTAAGCCTCCCAGGCCCCCAAATCCATACAAATTCTTAGCTACGCCACTGGCTACTAGGTGTATGGATACATTTTTGACCAAATTCGATATTTAAGAAAGTAAAATTCTATAGGATAATGAACTCCTAACGTCTGTTCCTTTAGAGCCGGGGCCAAACATACTTTTTTCGTAAACCTTTAAAGCTTTTTTTCCAATTATATATTTTTTTAAATTAAATAAATATAGATACGTATCTTCATAATGACTTAGATGGAAATATTCAGGCCTTATAAGATATGCACATCCTGTAACCATTTTCCACGGGGGCGCTTAATGTAACTTTATTCCTCATTTGATTGTACACGACCTTGACCAATTTGACAAACCAGTATATCCATCATGATGCAGATTGAAATCTATTGGTGTTTTGAGTTGGTGTTACGCGGGTTCTCAACGCTAGCTGAGATCCTAAATTTCCGCCGCAAAGCGCGGGTATTTAACTAGTTTCCTTATAAAACCTAAAAGTGGCTGGTCGACTAATCTACAGTAACAACGTCCCAAGATGTAATGTGTCGCCTGAAGCCACGCATTTCCCGCCTCTGCCTACAGAACAAGTGGTTGATTTCATGCTGGAGAAACTGGTCCTCGCCATGTATTCGTTATTTTATTTAACCAGTCCGGATCGATACCTTTGATATCGGTCTTTCAGTACGGAAGACAAGAACAACTCAGACGAGACTCGTCTCAAAGTAATCGTTGAAGTAGTTTGGAAAGTGATCTGATGGCAGAAAGACGACAAAAGGCAGATTTTATGACGTCATTCCTCCTGGATGTTGCCTCATAGACGTCAGTACTACTAGAGCAGGGGTTCCCAACCTTTTTGTACTCTAGAGCACATTCTAAAATATCGGTAGGGTGGCGGGCACCACCTATTTTTACTCGACAAACTCCTTCAATAACTTCTCATTTTCCCATTATTTATGTTCTTATATTCATAATTTATTAATAAATAAATTATATAATCAACAAACATGTTTCAAAAGAATTAAATTATTATTCAAATTGCATACACAGAGAGAACTGTATTTACAAAACGTAAACAAAGTAAACAAAAACACAAATACAAAGAAAACATTTTATAAAAAAATATAATACTATATGTCAATGTAATCTTTGGCATTGCATATCCCTGGCCAGTGCCTCATAATTAGAAGAGTATCAGGACATAAGGATAAAAACACCTTTCTTATTCCGTATGCAAGAACAAACACATACAAGTTTTCCTTCTTCCCGTCCGGAATTCGGGCATGGAATGGGTTGCCTGAAGAATACAGGAAAACCAACACTTTATCAACATTTAAATCTCTAATAAAAATGCAGGACTAAACACAAACCATAGATAAGCGTAGGACGCAATAATCTTCTGTATAGAAGGAGCGTCTGTAAACAGATAAGATAAGATAAGATAAGATAAGATAAGATAAGATAATCCTGTTAGCAAACAATCATAAAGATGGTAATCGGCGAGTCGAGATCAATATCTTGATTTTATTTAGTTCATATTTGAAAACAATGATTAGCATAAATATGTCGATGATTCAATTTTATATGCCATTCTTTTTTTAAAAAATTGGAACTTTTCTCTGTCCACTGTATTCCAGAAGTCCTCTGATATGAAAGAGTTAGCAAAATATCATTCTTAAGGTCCAAACTTTCTAACTCTAGTTCTTCTGTCTGACCTTGAACAAAATCTGCAATACATGCGGCCTTTTCCATTACATTTATTTGGCAAGTAAAAGGATTGATACGGAAGGAAACAATTGGATCATTATGTGTAAACTGCCAAAATCTCTCTACAAACTTTTTTTTAAACTCTTGAAGATGCTTAATAAATAAGGACACGTTTAGTTCATTGTAACATAGCATTTTCTTCATTTGTGGGAAATGCACGAGAGAATCGATCTGCAGATGTGATATCAACAAATCCAATTTGGCTTTAAATGACTTTACAGAGCTTATCATTTGAGCTATGTTTTTGTCTTTCCCCTGCAACTCCAAATTTAAAGAATTCAATTTTTCAATGATGTCTGTGAGAAATTCCAAAGCAATCAGCCAGCGAGAGTCAGCTAGTTCATCATAGTTTTCCTTTTTATCGATTATAAATGTTTTTATTTCTTCAATTAAACTAAAAAATCTTGTAAGAACCAGAACCTTTCCTTTACCGAGCCAACGTACTTCAGTATGCAGAATAAGATCATGTTCTTTATCTTCAGAATCTTCTAACAGGGCCTTTAAAAGTCGGTGTTGCAAAGGAGCTGCTCGAATAGAATTGATTATTTTTTAAACAATTTTCATAATGTGTTAAAATGGCAATTTTTTACAACACAGAGTTTCCTGGTGGCTAATACAGTGGTAGGACATTAAGTTTCAAAATGATTCATCCTTCTTGCAGAGGGGAAAACATCCTTTGCTTTTACCCCATCGGTGGTTATCACAGACAGCTTGTGCAAAGGCATAATTATTGACTTGGCGTATGTTCTGAATGTATTATAAATATTCTCATCTCTTGTCTGTCCTCTCATAGGTAATATTTGTAGCATATCCTCTTTTACTGCGAAGTTACTAAATACCATTCTCACCATAACTGCTAACTTTGCAGTGTCTGATATATCTGTTGACTCGTCAAATTGTAGCGAAAACCAGTCACATATTTCCAAGTCAGTCTTTAACTGAGTTTGTATGTCTCTTGAAATTGCATGTATTCTTCTTGTGACGGTGTTATTTGACATCTGTAAGTCTTGTATTGCTGAGACAATCTCACGTTTCTTAGAAAATCCATCAAACAAATAATCGGCACCAGTCAAAAATAGTTCCTGAAACAACTCACCATCAATGAAAGGTTTCTTATTTTGTGCGAGCATGTGAGAAATTTTGAAAGAAGCAATGGTGGACTTTTTAGAATTTTACACATTTCTAGTGAAATGTCTGTTGTGCAGTTAGACTTGATTTTAGTTTACATATTTGTTTCTTTCTTACTTAAGATTTAAGTGAATAATTCACATCAAAAGTGGCATGAATTGTCTGAAAGTGCCGTACAACATTTTGTTTTTCGGCACTGCAATGCTACTACCACACAACAAACAACGCATTTATTTTTCAAAGTTATGAAACAATATGATTCCTCCCAGTCAGTGTTAAAATTATTGGTTTGTTGTCTTCTACTCGTTCTACTCATTTTAGGGCTAAAAAAATAAATAATAAATAGTATTTGAACTACAATATAATATCAATGATTTAGCAAAAGTCTGTTCTACATTAAATGCATAAATATATTATAACAAGGACTATAACTATCCCCACAATCATAATAGATTATCGATTATTAATATAATAGATTACGCACCTCACTTTTAGCCCGTTCAAAATTTACAGAAGGAATATCCAAACTCCTAATTCGTGTTTCGTCAGACGAAGATGTCTCCTAGCTAACTGTCACGACTCGAACGGGGCAGCAATTGCAATCACAATAACAACAACGCGATTTCAGGCGGGGAATGCTATTTGCACATCACTCCTTGTACACGTCGAAAACCCAAAGTGAGCCGATGATCGCCGAAACAATCAGAGTCATGTGCCATGTGTTTTGGCGCCTTCGGCGTTCATCGGCTCAGTTCGTGGCGTTCGTTTACTTCGGGTTTTCTGCGTGTACAAGGAGTGATTTGCAAATAGCACTGCCCGTTCCAGGCTAGCGTGAAGAGTGCCGTCTGGCTCGCTGCTAGACAAGTTGCGACAAGTACTGTCAGCAAAGGAACCACTCATACATGCAATATCGCAAACATACGAACGTATTTTATAAACCTAGGCACTCAAAAAAATTAAAATTCTAACAAATATTTTTTTTTAAAATTATGTCTCTGTCGAATAGTGGCGGGCACATACGAATCGTCCGTGGGCGCCATGGCACCCGCGGGCACAGGGTTGGGAACCTCTGTACTAGAGGGTGGGTGGGTTTGATTCGACGAAGTCATTTCATCTAGACTCAAGGACCCCATTCCGGGTGGGCTTTAAATGAATGACGTCATTTCTTCTGGAGATTAATTCGATGACGATCCCTCAATGTCTGAGAAACTGAAATAACCAAGGGAAGCTACTGTGTATGAAGGTGAAAGTTACTCCACTTACAAGTCCGGTGAAAAAATCGATGATCTCCCTCTTGTAGTATAATTCCTCAAAGTTTATAGGCGCCATCCAAAACATCTGATGTCATAGGTGATGCTGAGTGTGGGTGTCTTTCGCATGTTGGTGTGTGTGTTGGTGTTGACATGTATGTGTGTTGGTGTTTGACATGTATGTGTGTTGGTGTTTGACATGTATGTGTGTTGGTGTTTGACATGTATGTGTGTTGGTGTTTGACAAGTATGTGTGTTGGTGTTTGACATGTATGTGTGTTGGTGTTTGACATGTATGTGTGTTGGTGTTTGACATGTATGTGTGTTGGTGTTTGACATGTATGTGTGTTGGTATTTGACATGTATGTAAGTTGGTTTCCGACATGGGTGTTGGTGACGAACGTGTTAATAGGAAAAAATGCTTAACTGTTGTGTTTGCATATAAACTACGATTGTTATTTTGCCAATTCTTATGATCGACTATTCAGTCCGCATAACTCGAAGACACTTTTTCCCCAGTGACACAAATAACGAATTTCAGCCAAGATAAAATAGTAATAAAATACTGCCATGGGTGAGCCTGGTTGGATTCATTAGAGGAATTAGGAAATATGAGATCCATATTTTCTACAGTTACTTTACATTTCTCCCAGCTTGATGTCTCCTGTCTTTAATTATGTTAATTGATTTTATGTATGTCCATTCCGATACTTTCATGTATGTCTATGACGATACTTTAATATATGTCCATGCCGATACTTTCATATATGTCCATGCCGATACTTTTATATATGTCCATGCCGATACTTTCATGTATGCCCATGCCGATACTTTCATGTATGCCCATGCCGATACTTTCATGTATGCCCATGCCGATACTTTCATGTATGCCCATGCCGATACTTTCATTTATCCCCATGCCGATACTTTCATGTATGTCCATTCCGATACTTTCATGTATGTCCATGCCGATACTTTCATGTATGTCCATGCCGATACTTTCATGTATGCCCATGCCGATACTTTCATGTATGTCCATGCCGATACTTTCATGTATGTCCATGCCGATACTTTCATGTATGTCCATGCCGATACTTTTATATATGTCCATGCCAATACTTTCATGCATGTCCATGCCGATACTTTCATGTATGTCCATGCCGATACTTTTATATATGTCCATGTCGATACTTTCATGTATGCCCATGCCGATACTTTCGCTAGATAGCAACCATACGGCCCAGAAAACTGGACGGAGACACAGGGCTAAATCAATAGATAAGATGAATGATGTGTTTGTATGTCAGCCTGAAACCATCAAATTCACATCATTGTGCCTTATCTCATCCTCGCTGCCAGCAATATCTAGAGTTATGCACTAAGTCATGTGTGTTTGATGTATTTTAGAGGATATGTATTTTGGAGGGTATGTGTTTTAATGGTATGTACTGTAGTGGCTATTTATTCTAGTGTATGTTATTTGTTTGACTATGTGTGTTATTGGCAATGTAGTAGAGTCTCGGTTTTAGGTTCCAGTCAGATCAAGAAATATATCAGTTACAGACTGCCATGGTTGTTATGGAAAACTTTCTGATCTCTTAACATGATTTTATGAATGACCTGAAGTGAAAGTGATGTTTATTTTCTACGTCTGCAAAAGGCTGGCGATGGAACAAAATAATTAAAGAAATGGGTTGGGAAGAGGGGGGAGGGCGTAATCGTAAGAGAAGGGGAGAAAGTGTATTGGGAAAGAGGGAGAGAAAGTGCATGGGGAGAGAAGGAGAGAAAGTGCATCGGAAGAGAGGGAAAGCAAGTGCATTGGGAGAGAGGGAGAGAAAGTGCATCGGAAGAGAGGGAAAGCAAGTGCATTGGGAGAGAGGGAGAGCAAGTGCATTGGGAGAGAGGGAGAGCAAATGCATGGGGAGAGAGGAAGAGAAAGTGCATGGGGAGAGAGGAAGGAAGAGATGGAAATTGAGTTATCGATTTTAAAACGCGAATCCCTAAAAGGAATCCCATCCCCACCAACAAAGTGAGAGTAGCCATTAAAAATGAAAGCCCCAGTCCACGGATGAGTTATTCTACGACATCATCAAGTCAAGCGTGTCATGTCCAGGCCTGATCTAAATGTAGGTGACAATCAGCTCCTACTATCTGCTTACTGGTGATAGCTCCGTGTACAATATGTGTGTATGTGTACCTGAGATATGTAACTATTTGACAAATAAATACATAGGATATTGTGTACCTGAGATATGCAACTATTTGACACATAAATACATAGGATGTTGTGTACCTGAGATATGTAACTATTTGACACATAAATACATAGGATATTGTGTACCTGAGATATGTAACTATTTGACACATAAATACATAGGATATTGTGTACCTGAGATATGTAACTATTTGACACATCAATACTTATGATAAGTGAGCCTGAGACTTGTCAATTTATCTGAGATTAACATGTGTAGTGTACCATACGTGTAGCACTGTCACAGTGTGTAATGTACACCAGTGTCAAACATGTGTAGTGTATCGTACATGTAGCAATGTAACAGTGTGTAAATGTGCACGAGTGTAAAACGACCCTTATGGAATATTACGATGGTTTATTTGGTCTGTACACGACTGGGAACTGTTCACATATAAATAAGGAACCTCCCTACAGTGCTGCTATTAAATTTCAACAAATAATTGCACACGGCTCTCTACTTTTAAAGGGTTTTATTTATTAACTAGACGCCCCGCGGCGTAGCATACGCCGCAGACTTGCTCATGGAGAGTGCAAAGAAAGTGGAGAAAGAACGGACACAAACTACAGCACGAAGAAATCAAAACAACGCCGGTTAAAGGGGAGGCGGGTAACAACAACCTCAGTGTGCATGTCTTTACGTTTACTCGCTATTTTTTATTTGCTTAGTGCTGCTTTTTGTGTCTGTGCTCTCACACACCCCAACCGTTCTTTGCACTTTCTATGATAAGCAAGTCTGCGGCGTAAGCTACGCCGCGGTTCTCTCCAGAGTTCCTTCTTTTCATTCACTCACAGTCGTTTGCCCAAACCCACCCCATTTTGACAACTGTGTCTTTCAGGAAGTCTTCACCCGTCACTTAATCATTAGCGGCGTATGCTACGCCGTGGGTCAGCTAGTCAATATACATAATTAACATAAGTAACTTATCCTTTTTTGATAAATACGAAATATTAAATTTGCTGAAATGTACACAAAGTATTTCATAATAATTATAAATCCTCAAATCCTATTTTTACATCGTTCCCTTTTCAAAAATTAAAATATGAGCTAAAACAATGACGTCATATAATATTTTTATACAAAATCGATCGCAGCGACACCTAACATCATTATAATTACATCCATACATACATACAGACAACGAGAATTATGTATATTGATAATAGACGGTGGAATTTAATTTCCATGGCGTGTGAAAAGAGTCAAGTCAAAATATTGCCAGATATTTACAAGAATTTCGAAAATTAGGAAGTTCATGTTTTTTGCTGTTGTTTTTTTAACAAAACTTTTACATCTTAAGACGTATTTATGAAAACGTAAATTTATCTTAATATAGGAAACCTAGTGTACGGCAAAATTTGAATGATAAATTCCCATGATTACTTCCTACAATTTAAACCAGAAATCTCAATGATTTCTCCCTAATTGACCAGACAACATATTTCTCTTTGTTCACATCAACGGGCGGATATTAAATCGGATTACGGCTTCAGCGTATTATCCCAATGGATTGGTTTAACCTAGTTTAAACCTCATCCAGCGCTTAAAGCTCATTTAAAAGTCAAATAGGCGTTACAGAGACAAGATCGATAGAACCCACCTACATGCTTACTGCCCCTTCCCTTTGCCTGAGATTGTTTCCCTTCGAGTCAATGAATCTCAAAGAATGGTTTCCTTTTAACTGTCTCCTATAAAACTCGTACTTTTTTTACTCGAGTGCAATAGTTTAAAAAAAGAAAACTTTATGCTTGATACTAGCTGCTAATATTCTATTTTAAAGAATTTGTGCCAAAATCTATGCTGATGAGACTCAGATTCCTAACTGGAAAACAACAAAGGTTGACCGCTTAGTCTGACAGATAGACCTAATCGTCTGAATGTTTGACCAATCCTCAATTTCCAACAGGTGGACCTACTTGTTCTAAAGGTTGACCTTGTGGTTGTACAGATGGCCATAAGCCAACATTTGACCACCTACTTGTACTAAAGGTTGACCTTGTGGTTGTACAGATGGCCATAACCCAACATTTGACCACCTATTTGTACTAAAGGTTGACCTTGTGGTTGTACAGATGGCCATAACCCAACATTTGACCACCTACTTGTACTAAAGGTTGACCTTGTGGTTGTACAGATGGCCATAACCCAACATTTGACCACCTATTTGTTCTAAAGGTTGACCTTATTGTTGTACAGATGGCCATAAGCCAACATTTGACCACCTACTTGTACTAAAGGTTGACCTTGTGGTTGTACAGATGGCCATAACCCAACATTTGACCACCTACTTGTTCTAAAGGTTGACCTTGTGGTTGTACAGATGGCCATAAGCCAACATTTGACCACCTACTTGGGTCGGGCGATGAGATGTTGGCTATTTGATGGCTGTGATAGAGTTGAAGATGGGTGTAGCCCTGCCTTAAATGACCGAATGACGTTTCATTGACATCTGAAGTGAGAATCTATATTTGATCCATAGCTGTGTACCACGAATATCCTGACTCAGTGCCGACTCCATAATAGTAATAACAATAATAATAATAATTGTATACCTTATTTAGCGCGGTAACCCAGCTTGCAGCTCACCACCACTGGTGCGATGACATGTTGTTGTATTATAAAACCACTCACCCACTGATGCGATAACATGTTGTATTATCAAACCACTCACCCACTGGTGCGATGACATGTTGTATTATAAAACCACTCACCCACTGGTATGATTACATGTTGTATTATAAAACCACTCACCCACTGGTATGATGAAATGTTGTATTATAAAACCACTCACCCACTGGTGTGATGACATGTTGTATTATAAAACCGCTCACCCACAGGTGCGATGACATATTGTTGTATTGTAAAACCACTCACCCACTGGTGTGATTACTTGTATTATAAAACCAATCACCCACTGGTGTGATGACATGTTGTATTACAAAACCACTCACCCACTGGTGTGATGACATGTTGTATTATAAAACCACTCACCCACTGGTGTGATGACATTCAGTTGTATTATAAAACCACTCACACACTGGTGTGATGACATGTTGTTGTATTATAAAACCACTCACCCACTGGTGTGATGACATGTTGTTGTGTTATAAAAACCACTCACCCACTGGTGTGCTGACATGTTTTATTATAAAACTACTCACCCACTGGAATTATGACATGTTGTATTATGAAACCAATCCCCACTGGTGTGATGACATGTTGTATTATCAAACCAATAATAAATCGGTGTCCAATTGTTGCAGGAGTGCATTGGTGAAGTGAAGTCTTGGATGACGTTAAGCAAACTCAAGCTGAATGATGACAAGACTGAAGCACTTCTATTTTGCAACAATAAATCACGCAGTACTTTGTCTCTTCCGAAGTCAATTCACGTAGCCAGTTCGGATATTCTGTTCACAACATCGACTAGGAATCTTGGCTACATTATTTCTGACAACATGTCTATTAACAACTTCATCAATCACATCTGTCGCTCTGCCTACACTGCCATTCGTCAGATCAGCTCAATCCGTCATTACTTAACAGTTAGTGCCACAAAAACACTAGTCTGTGCTCTTGTACTGGCTCGTATGGATTACTGCAATTCTCTTCTGTCAGGTGTGCCAAAACAATGCATTGAAAGACTACAGAAAGTTCAAAATTCAGCTGCCAGACTGGTGCTCAATGCAAAAAAACATGACCATGTTACTCCACTTCTTCGCTCACTTCATTGGCTGCCTATACAAGCCCGTATTGATTACAAACTGGCCGTTCTCTGTCACAATTTCTTTTCGGACTCAAGCCCATCGTATCTTACTGAACTTTTGTCGGTCTACTCACCCACTCGCAAGCTAAGATCTTCTGCAGACACACGCGTTCTCTCTGTTCCTACGACACGCACCAAAACGTTTGGTGAAAGGTCGTTCTCTTTTTGTGCAGCCAAACAATGGAATTCTCTACCATTACACATACGTGGTATTCAAACAACCAAGTCCTTCAAGACTGCACTTAAGACACATCTTTTCAAAATTTATTTTTAAAATTGATGAAACAACATTTCTTGTAAATGATTAACGTAGCTTATGTATAATGTATTGTAATTGTGTGTGTTTGTTGTGATATGAATGTTAATTTAATACTTATAAGTATGTTATTTCTTTCATGTAAAGCGCTGTGAGCCCAGTTCCTTACTGGGATACAACGCTATATAAATAATCAATTTATTATTATTATTATTATTATAAAACCGCTCACCCACAGGTGTGATGACATATTGTTGTATTCTAAAACTACTTACCCACTGGTGTGATGACATGTTGTATTATAAAACCACTCACCCACTGGTGTGATGACATGTTGTATTATAAAACCACTCACACACTGGTGTGATGACATGTTGTATTATAAAACCGCTCACCCACTGGTGTGATGACATGTTGTATTATAAAACCACTCACCCACTGGTGTGATGACATGTTGTTGTATTATAAAACCACTCACCCACTGGTGTGATGACATGTTGTATTATAAAACCACTCACCCACTGGTGTGATGACATGTTGTATTATAAAACCACTCACCCACTGGTGTGATGACATGTTGTATTATAAAACCACTCACCCACTTGTGTGATGACATGTTGTATTATAAAACCACTCACCAACTGGTGTGATGACATGTTGTATTATAAAACCACTCGCCCACTGGTGTGATGACATGTTGTATTATAAAACCACTCACCCACTGGTGTGATGACATGTTGTATTATAAAACCACTCACCCACTGGTGTGACGACATGTTGTATTATAAAACCACAAACCCACTTGTGTGATGACATGTTGTATTATAAAACCACTAACCCACTGGTGTGATGACATGTTGTATTATAAAACCACTCACCCCCTGGTGTGATGACATGTTGTATTATAAAACCACTCACCCACTGGTGTGATGACATATTGTATTATAAAACCACTCACCCACTGGTGTGATGACATGTTGTATTATAAAACCACTCACCCACTGGTGTGATGACATGTTGTATTATAAAACCACTCACCCACTGGTGTGATGACATGTTGTATTATAAAACCACTCACCCCCTGGTGTGATGACATGTTGTATTATAAAACCACTCACCCACTGGTGTGATGACATGTTGTATTATAAAACCACTCACCCACTGGTGTGATGACATGTTGATTTATAAAACCACTCACCCACTGGTGTGATAACATGTTGTATTATAAAACCACTCACCCACTGGTGTGATGACATGTTGTATTATAAAACCACTCACCCACTGGTGTGATGACATGTTGATTTATAAAACCACTCACCCACTGGTGTGATGACATGTTGTATTATAAAACCACTCACCCACTGGTGTGATGACATGTTGTATTATAAAACCACTCACCCACTGGTGTGATGACATGTTGTATTATAAAACCACTCACCCACTGGTGTGATGACATGTTGTATTATAAAACCACTACCCACTGGTGTGATGACATGTTGTATTATAAAACCACTCACCCACTGGTGTGATGACATGTTGTATTATAAAACCACTCACCCCCTGGTGTGATGATATGTTGTATTACAAAACCGCTCACCCACTAGTGTGATGATATGTATTATAAAACCACTCACCCACTAGTGTGATGACATGTTGTATTATAAAACCACTCACCCACTAGTGTGATGACATGTTGTATTATAAAACCACTCACCCACTGGTTTGATGACATGTTGTATTATAAAACCACTCACCCACTGGTGTGATGACATGTTGTATTATAAAACCACTCACCCACTAGTGTGATGACATGTTGTATTATAAAACCACTCACCCACTGGTGTGATGACATGTTGTATTATAAAACCACTCACCCACAGGTGTGATGACATGTTGTATTATAAAACCACTCACCCACTGGTGTGATGACATGTTGTATTATAAAACCACTCACCCACTGGTGTGATGACATGTTGTATTATAAAACCACTCACCCACTGGTGTGATGACATGTTGTATTATAAAACCACTCACCCACAGGTGTGATGACATGTTGTATTATAAAACCACTCACCCACTGGTGTGATGACATGTTGTATTATAAAACCACTCACCCACAGGTGTGATGACATGTTGTATTATAAAACCACTCACCCACTGGTGTGATGACATGTTGTATTATAAAACCACTCACCCCCTGGTGTGATGACATGTTGTATTATAAAACCACTCACCCCCTGGTGTGATGACATTTTGTATTATAAAACCACTCATCCACTGGTGTGATGACATGTTGTATTATAAAACCACTCACCCACTGGTGTGATGACATGTTGTATTATAAAACCACTCACCCACTGGTGTGATGACATGTTGTATTATAAAACCACACACCCACTGGTGTGATGACATGTTGTATTATAAAACCACTCACCCACTAGTGTGATGACATGTTGTATTATAAAACCACTCACCCACTAGTGTGATGACATGTTGTATTATAAAACCACTCACCCACTAGTGTGATGACATGTTGTATTATAAAACCACTCACCCACTGGTGTGATGACATGTTGTATTATAAAACCACTCACCCACTAGTGTGATGACATGTTGTATTATAAAACCACTCACCCACTGGTGTGATGACATGTTGTATTATAAAACCACTCACCCACTGGTTTGATGACATGTTGTATTATAAAACCACTCACCCACTAGTATGATGACATGTTGTATTATAAAACCACTCACCCACTGGTGTGATGACATGTTGTATTATAAAACCACTTACCCACTGGTGTGATGACATGTTGTATTATAAAACCACTCACCCACTGGTGTGATGACATGTTGTATTATAAAACCACTCACCCACTAGTGTGATGACATGTTGTATTATAAAACCACTCACCCACTGGTGTGATGACATGTTGTATTATAAAACCACTCACCCACTGGTGTGATGACATGTTCTATTATAAAACCACTCACCCACTTGTGTGATGACATGTTGTATTATAAAACCACTCACCCACTAGTGTGATGACATGTTGTATTATAAAACCACTCACCCACTTGTGTGATGACATGTTGTATTATAAAACCACTCACCAACTAGTTTGATGACATGTTGTATTATAAAACCACTCACCCACTAGTGTGATGACATGTTGTATTATAAAACCACTCACCCACTAGTGTGATGACATGTTGTATTATAAAACCACTCACCCACTAGTGTGATGACATGTTGTATTATAAAACCACTCACCCACTAGAATGATGACATGTTGTGTTATAAAACCACTCACCCACTGGTGTGATGACATGTTGTATTATAAAACCACTCACCCACTTGTGTGATGACATGTTGTATTATAAAACCACTCACCCACTTGTGTGATGACATGTTGTATTATAAAACCACTCACCCACTAGTGTGATGACATGTTGTATTATAAAACCACTCACCCACTAGTGTGATGACATGTTGTATTATAAAACCACTCACCCACTAGTGTGATGACATGTTGTATTATAAAACCACTCACCCACTAGTGTGATGACATGTTGTGTTATAAAACCACTCACCCACTGGTGTGATGACATGTTGTATTATAAAACCACTCACCCACTGGTGTGATGACATGTTGTATTATAAAACCACTCACCCACTGGTGTGATGACATGTTGTATTATAAAACCACTCACCCACTGGTGTGATGACATGTTGTATTATAAAACCACTCACCCACTGGTGTGATGACATGTTGTATTATAAAATCACTCACCCACTTGTGTGATGACATGTTGTATTATAAAACCACTCACCCACTAGTGTGATGACATGTTGTATTATAAAACCACTCACCCACTTGTGTGATGACATGTTGTATTATAAAACCACTCACCCACTAGTGTGATGACATGTTGTATTATAAAACCACTCACCCACTAGTGTGATGACATGTTGTATTATAAAACCACTCACCCACTAGTGTGATGACATGTTGTATTATAAAACCACTCACCCACTAGTGTGATGACATGTTGTATTATAAAACCACTCACCCACTAGTGTGATGACATGTTGTGTTATAAAACCACTCACCCACTAGTGTGATGACATGTTGTATTATAAAACCACTCACCCACTAGTGTGATGACATGTTGTGTTATAAAACCACTCACCCACTAGTGTGATGACATGTTGTATTATAAAACCACTGACCCACTAGTGTGATGACATGTTGTATTATAAAACCACTCACCCACTGGTGTGATGACATGTTGTATTATAAAACCACTCACCCACTTGTGTGATGACATGTTGTATTATAAAACCACTCACCCACTAGTGTGATGACATGTTGTATTATAAAACCACTCACCCACTGGTGTGATGACATGTTGTAGTATAAAACCACTCACCCACTGGTGTGATGACATGTTGTATTATAAAACCACTCACCCACTGGTGTGATGACATGTTGTATTATAAAACCACTCACCCACTGGTGTGATGACATGTTGTATTATAAAACCACTCACCCACTGGTGTGATGACATGTTGTATTATAAAACCACTCACCCACTGGTGTGATGACATGTTGTATTATAAAACCACTCACCCACTGGTGTGATGACATGTTGTATTATAAAACCACTCACCCACTGGTGTGATGACATGTTGTATTATAAAACCACTCACCCACTGGTGTGATGCTTTTTGTTGTTATCAAATATAGAACAGGGCCGACAAAAGGGAGATCACTCGTGCAAGGTTTGCTTTTTTTTTAAACTCAGACTTTTAACACCATTCTCCTCCCTGGCCTACAAATCGATAGTCTGCTGAAAATTTAAATGAGTTTTGTCAGCCAGACTTGTCAATTATTAATAACGAGAACTTAACATAGTGACCTCCGACCTTTTTCAAAATAAATGTTTCACTTATAACTGTATCTGACAATATGTGTTTACTTCAGCGTCCGCTCTAAAAGTCATGTAGTTGGTTTTCATCTTTTCACCTTTTATTGGCAACCATTTCATATTTTAATCTGATGACTTAACTCATAAACTCAAGTGTATCATACATTTATAGTTAGGCGGATAGAGAACCGGAGACCGTGATACTCCGAGTTTGAGAACCCCTGACAAAATCTTGGAATTGGAAGAGAAATTAAAGTAAAACAAAAAATGTTCAGGATCTTTTCAAGTATTTTTAATGAGTTCCATCCATCGAGGACAAGTTTAGAAATCTAGTTGACACAAAAAGTGTGCGATTAGTTATAAATTAATTTTAACCGAAATTAATCGAGTAAATAATTGCATATTATGGAAGTAGTGGGCAAAAAAATCAGACAAAAATATTTGATCGAAATAGACAGTTTTATTGGACATAATTATCAGGCAGAACTTGAAGACAGAATTATGAGACAAAAGAATCAGACATAAGAATCAGACATACGTATCAGACAGACGTATCAGACAGACGTATCAGACAGACGTATCAGACAGACGTATCAGACATACGTATCAGACAGACGTATCAGACAGACGTATCATACCGACATATCATACAGACGTATCAGACAGCCGCATCAGTCATACGTATCAGACAGACATATCAGACAGACGTATCAGACATAAGTATCAGTAATACGTATCAGACATACGTATCAGACATACGTGTCAGACATACGTATCAGACAGACGTATCAGACAGCCGCATCAGTCATACGTATCAGACATAAGTATCAGACATACGTATCAGTCATACGTATCAGACAGACGTATCAGACAGACGTATCAGACAGACGTATCATACAGCCACATCAGTCATACGTATCAGACAGCCGCATCAGTCATACATATCAGACATAAGTATCAGACATACGTATCAGTCATACGTATCAGACATAAGTATCAGACATACGTATCAGACAGACATATCAGACATACGTATCAGACAGACATATCAGACAGACTGATCAGACAGACGTATCAGACATAAGTATCAGTAATACGTATCAGACATACGTATCAGACATACGTATCAGACAGACGTATCAGACAGCCGCATCAGTCATACGTATCAGACAGAAGTATCAGACATACGTATCAGTCATACGTATCAGACATAAGTACCATACATACGTATCAGACAGACATGTCAGACAGCCGTATCAGTCATATGTATCAGACATACGTTTAAGACATACGTTTAAGAGATACGTATAAGACATACGTATCAGTCTTACGTATCAGACAGCTGTATCAGTCATACGCATCAGACTGTCGCATCATTCATACGTATCAGACAGCCGCATCAGTCATACGTATCAGACATACATATCAGACAGACCTATCAGACAGCCGTGTCAGTCATACGTATCAGACATACATATGAGACATACATATAAGACATACATATAAGACATACGTATAAGACATACGTATAAGACAGACGTATAAGACATACGTATCAGACATACGTATCAGACATACATATAAGACATACGTATCAGACAGATGTATCACTCATACGTATCAGACAGACGTATCAGTTATACGTATCAGACATACGTATAAAGACATACGTATAAGACATACGTATAAGACATACGTATAAGACAGACGTATCAGACAGACGTATCAAAGAGACGTATCAGACATACATATAAGACAGACGTATCAGACCGACGTATCAGACAGACGTATCAGACAGACGTATCAGACAGACGTATCAGACAGACCTATCAGACAGCCGTGTCAGTCATACGTATCAGACATACATATGAGACATACATATAAGACATACATATAAGACATACGTATAAGACATACGTATAAGACAGACGTATAAGACATACGTATCAGACATACGTATCAGACATACATATAAGACATACGTATCAGACAGATGTATCACTCATACGTATCAGACAGACGTATCAGTTATACGTATCAGACATACGTATAAGACATACGTATAAGACATACGTATCAGACATACATATAAGACATACGTATCAGACAGATGTATCACTCATACGTATCAGACAGACGTATCAGTTATACGTATCAGACATACGTATAAAGACATACGTATAAGACATACGTATAAGACATACGTATAAGACAGACGTATCAGACAGACGTATCAGACAGACGTATCAGACATACGTATAAGACAGACGTATCAGACATAAGTATCAGACATAGGTATAAGACGGACGAATCAGACTGACGCATCAGACAGACGTATTAGACAGACACGTGAGACATTTGACCTTTGCGGTTCTCAAGTTATCAACTTAATCAGATTTCCCCTCAACCTCTAACAATACCTAAATTGTCACGTGTCAACAAGAGGACGCAGTAAGAGAATGTAGCACCAATGAATATTGAATTGTTTCCCTTGTGTGTGTCATGGCTGAGCCTGCTTACCCCGCCATTCACTCCCCTGCCATCTAACAAGTCCCGCTAACACAGACTTTATTTCAGCGTTTGCCTCCTATTGGTCACATGGAATGGCATTGCGCTCTCGGCCATGTTATCCGCAGTGCGGCGAGGTTACAGAAGTCAGGTCGCACTGCTACAATTAATGTCTGATGGTGGGCGGGAAGACAGTACGCACTGCTACAATTAATGTCTGATGGTGGGCTGGAAGACAGTACGCACTGCTACAAGTAATGTCTGATGGTGGGCTGGAAGACATTACGCACTGCTACAATTAATGTCTGATGGTGGGCGGGAAGACAGTACGCACTGCTACAACTAATGTATGATGGTGGGCGGGAAGACAGAACGCACTGCTGCACTGCTACAGTTAATGTCTGATGGTGGGCGGGAAGACAGTACGCACTGCTGCACTGCTACAGTTAATGTCTGATGGTGGGAGGGAAGACAGTACGCACTACTGCACTGCTACAGTTAATGTCTGATGGTGGGCGGGAAGACAGTACGCACTGCTACAACTAATGTCTGATGGTGGGCTGGAAGACAGTACGCACTGCTACAACTAATGTCTGATGGTGGGCTGTAAGACAGTACGCACTGCTACAACTAATGTCTGATGGTGGGCTGTAAGACAGTACGCACTGCTACAACTAATGTCTGATGGTGGGCTGTAAGACAGTACGCACTGCTACAACTAATGTCTGATGGTGGGCTGTAAGACAGTGCGCACTGCTACAATTAATGTCTGATGGTGGGCGGGAAGACAGTGCGCACTGCTACAATTAATGTCTGATGGTGGGCTGGAAGACAGTACGCACTGCTACAAGTAATGTCTGATGGTGGGCTGGAAGACAGTACGCACTGCTACAAGTAATGTCTGATGGTGGGCGGGAAGACAGTGCGCACTGCTACAATTAATGTCTGATGGTGGGCTGGAAGACAGTACGCACTGCTACAAGTAATGTCTGATGGTGGGCTGGAAGACAGTACGCACTGCTACAAGTAATGTCTGATGGTGGGCTGGAAGACAGTACGCACTGCTACAGTTAATGTCTGATGGTGGGCTGGAAGACAGTACGCACTGCTACAAGTAATGTCTGATGGTGGGCGGGAAGACAGTACGCACTGCTGCACTGCTACAGTTAATGTCTGATGGTGGGCGGGAAGACAGTACGCACTACTGCACTGCTACAGTTAATGTCTGATGGTGGGCGGGAAGACAGTACGCACTACTACAACTAATGTCTGATGGTGGGCTGTAAGACAGTACGCACTGCTAAAACTAATGTCTGATGGTGGGCTGTAAGACAGTACGCACTGCTACAACTAATGTCTGATGGTGGGCTGTAAGACAGTACGCACTGCTACAACTAATGTCTGATGGTGGGCTGTAAGACAGTACGCACTGCTACAACTAATGTCTGATGGTGGGCTGTAAGACAGTACGCACTGCTACAACTAATGTCTGATGGTGGGCTGTAAGACAGTACGCACTGCTACAACTAATGTCTGATGGTGGGCTGTAAGACAGTACGCACTGCTACAACTAATGTCTGATGGTGGGCTGTAAGACAGTACTCACTGCTACAATTAATGTCTGATGGTGGGCTGTAAGACAGTACGCACTGCTACAACTAATGTCTGATGGTGGGCTGTAAGACAGTACGCACTGCTACAAGTAATGTCTGATGGTGGGCTGTAAGACAGTACGCACTGCTACAACTAATGTCTGATGGTGGGCTGTAAGACAGTACGCACTGCTACAACTAATGTCTGATGGTGGGCTGTAAGACAGTACGCACTGCTACAACTAATGTCTGATGGTGGGCTGTAAGACAGTACGCACTGCTACAACTAATGTCTGATGGTGGGCTGTAAGACAGTACGCACTGCTACAACTAATGTCTGATGGTGGGCTGTAAGATAGTACGCACTGCTACAGTTAATGTCTGATGGTGGGCTGTAAGACAGTACGCACTGCTACAACTAATGTCTGATGGTGGGCTGTAAGACAGTACGCACTGCTACAGTTAATGTCTGATGGTGGGCTGTAAGACAGTACGCACTGCTACAGTTAATGTCTGATGGTGGGCTGTCATTGACAAAGGCTTTTTATAAATTTAAATTCAGCTCTAGTTTTAGGCCCCTATATCTATTAAATGCCGCTAGACGAGAAGGCCGCGTTGAATACGTCTATTGTCGTTTTCGTTTAAAATAAAGCTCAAATTTATTGTTTTAATTGCACAATTTGTTTGTGTATTTTGTATTTTACGATTGGTGACGTCATTTAATGAAGCTACAAGAGGAAAGAGTTGGACGAGTTAGGGGGGCATGGCTGGAGGAATGGCTGGAGGCACTGCTGGAGGAATGGCTGGAGGAATGGCTGGAGGCATGGCTGGAGGAATGGCTGGAGGAATGTCTGGCGGCATGGCTGGAGGAATGGCTGGAGGAATGGCTGGAGGAATGGATAATTAAATAGATGGAAATGGATGATGACATATTAGTTGAGGAAAATATGCAATGATGAATGTATAAACAAATGAACCCGTCAATAGAAGTTCCCAAAGATTTTAATTTTATTTCAGTTTGGCGTGTATTGTTTTAAAGTATTGTATCAAAGTTGTCTAATCTCTCTCGGTAACTTAATTCACAACAGCTGGTAACTTAGACGTGTTGTTTAGATTAATTACATATTCAATTGTTTTGTATACACACAAAGTCAAACTTTTGTTTGTTGGTTGGTTTCTTTGTTTGTTTCTTTGTTTGTTTTCTGTTTGTTTTTTATTAGTTTGTTCGTTCCTTTTTATGAGGAAAATTTGGAAATAATACATCCAGGAACTTTGAGACCACCTAGCTTTGATGTCACGTGACCTCCGCCTAGTGCATTCTGCAGAGATTGTATTTAGCATCCACTTAATGACTCGCGGAATTCGCCCTCGTGTTACCATCAGACAACACCAACCAATCCTGCCACGCGAGTGCCGGCATGTTTATTACCACAACTAATTGTTGCAGTGACACAAGCAATCAGTACCACTCATTTCATGCTGACGCTGCTGTGGCGTTGCCATGGTACTAGCACTAACCCAGTGAAGGAGACCAACAGTTATAGAAACCCATTAGCATTCTGCTCCCATAACCTGTGACTGCAGGTATTGTTGGTGCATTAATGGTGACCCTGAGCGTTGATGAACTCAAATAGTTGGTCTACTCACTACATTAATACACTCAAACATTGCAGCCTTCAATTGGACATGAAAGGAAAGGAGGCAATGTTCCCTTTAGCCTTCGTGGCTTCGTGGCCACGCATATATCTCACCGCCGCCGAGCAGCATTTTAGAATTACCGCGCAGCAAATTTTGTAAAATATTGCATAAAAATGGTTGCTGTGCAACTTTGCACACGAGTTGTTGTTTTTTTACTTTGCACATGGACCAAAGAACCTTAGATGGAACATTGGTGTCTATAAAGTAACACTTCAAAAATAATTATATATTTTGCCCTAATATATATATATATATATACTAGTACCTGTGTTATGATGGCCAGTACCTGTGTTATGATGGCCAGTACCTGTGTTATGATGGCCAGTACCTGTGTTATGGTGGCCAGTACCTGTGTTATGATGGCCAGTACCTGTGATATGATGGCCAGTACCTGTGATATGATGGCCAGTACCTGTGATATGATGGCCAGTACCTGTGATATGATGGCCAGTACCTGTGATATGATGGCCAGTACCTGTGATATGATGGCCAGTACATGTGGTCATTATCCCCCCCCACACACACACACACCAACGATATCAAAAACAAAGTGACCCCACAAAATGTTGATTGGGGAGAGAA
This sequence comes from Ampullaceana balthica, assembly GCA_944989445.1. Lineage (NCBI taxonomy): Eukaryota > Metazoa > Mollusca > Gastropoda > Lymnaeidae > Ampullaceana > Ampullaceana balthica. Next base: position 1,719,635 of record CALYLW010000025.1, read on the forward strand.
GGCTACATTAAAAGGGGTAAGGGGAGTAGACCGAACCTAAGGGGAGTAGACCGAACCTAAGGGGAGTAGACCGAACCTAAGGGGAGTAGACCGAACCTAAGGGGAGTAGACCGAACCTAAGGGGAGTAGACCGAACCTGAGGGAACGTGTAACTAAAGCCGCGTCATATATTGCTTTGGTAACTACGACTTAAGTCCTGTCTAAATATAGAATCATTGATTGGGCCCATGGGAATTAAACCCCCTATTTTATTTTTTTATCATATAATCTTTGATGTAGACATTTTTAACATAATACTTTATGCTACAAAAACGAAGAGACATATGTCATCTTCTAAATTCTGTAGTTTTTAATTCTAAATATGGCTGTCTTAATTATTCTTTTTTTTCCACAGAAAGCTTTTAGCTGACCTACTAATTATTTTTAGCCAGAAAGTACTTTGTTTCGGTATATGCTTACCTCCATCGATGTGGTACACGTTCCACGCGTACACTAATATTTTTAGATTACATCTGTAGCAGCTGCGCACCGTATATTCACCTTAACGGCTTGCAAACTTTAATCAAAACAACTTTCAGGCATTAAAAATTATCTGATTAGTAATAAAGTTGCGGGGATAAAGAACATAACATCTGTGACGTGTTCCAGAGAGCTGCCAAAAGCGATTATTTTATTTGATGTTACATAACATACGCCATTTCTTTGTATAACACACCCGAATGCGAATATGTTGCTTTCTTTTAACTTCAAAGAAAATCTCAAAATAATATTGGTTAACTATTAGATCAATTTAAATATACTAGATACGCCCCGCGGCGTAGCATACGCCGCAGACTTGCTCATGGATAGCGCAAAGAAAGTGGGGGAAAAACAGACACAAACTACAGCACGAAGGAATCAAAACAACATGAGTGGACGTCGGTGGAAGGGGGGACCACCGACGCATTGTTGGTCTCGAGACATTCGCACAGCGGTTAGCTACCTGTCACCACCCTGGCTTTCCAACAATAAACTGAGATTGGCCAACCCTAGCGAGGGTCAGCCATGTTCGCCATAAAAGGGGAAAAGTACGGGCACAAACACACTTTAAAAATAACATTAAAAAACAATGTTTTCGCTGGGGCTTGAACCCAGGATCTTCCCCGTGTAAGACGGACGTGATAACCACTACACTACGAATCGCATTTTTTTTTCTGTGAAGGAACAACTCAAGTGAGCGCAAGACCATTTTTGGTCTCGAGGCATTGGTCGACGCCAGCGAGAGTTATTAGTTATTAGTATAAGTCATGCTCATTTGCACATAATCGCTTTGGTGAAATATATGTATACAATGTATATTGTTTAGAACTATTGGTTGTCGCTGAATTAAAGTCAAATTAAAATAAGTTAAATGAGCATAGAATTGACAAATAAATACACTGTAGATATTTTAATTGAATTTACGACAAAATTGAGTTGAGGTTGTCAGCTGTACAAAGAGCCAAATTATACATGAATGTTTCAATAAAATAATTACCAATTACAGATATTTTAGACCATAATCAGCAGAAGTCACCCAGAGTTCGGCCAGCGAGTCTGATTCGACCACCAGTGGTCATTATTCGCCTTTCATGTACGACTTCCCTTTAAAAATAATAAATAAATAAATAAATAAAGGTAAAAATTAATTTTTTTAAACAACGTTTTTATAAGTGTACTAAAAATAAGAAAATAATTTAAAACTTATAAGTTCAAGTATTCTACTTTGATTTAATATGACTAAAAACGTTTAGTACAAAAATTAAAGATTTCTAATTTAGAAGGCAAAAGAGAGATCTATACGTGAGAGAATGATTGAAATGCATATGTAAAACCTCAAAAGCGCCCGCCCCACGTTTTTAGTCATATTAATTAACAGTACTTGAACATATAAGTTTTAACTTATTTTCTTCTTTTTAGTCCACTTATAAAATCATGGTTTTTAAAAATCCATTTTTACCTTTATTTATTTTAATGTTTTTAGTTTAATAAAAACGTTGTTTTTAAAAATATTTTTTTTAACCTCTATTTATTTTAACAAACACCTCATCAGCACCCGCCCAACGTTAATACCACGTCAATTAGGTCACGGGGTGAACTCGGCACGTGTAAGATAAGAACGGCAGTCGTATACAGATGCTTATAAAGAGATAAACTAAAAAATGCATTAATTTAATTGTGGTACATTCGATCGATCTACAATTTTTATACAATGTATTGTCCTCCAAGATCTATCTGTGGTAAAATTTTGAGCTCTCTGGGACCATCAAAAGGGGTTTAATTTTACGTTGGAAAATGTGAAAAATTGCGGACAGACAGACAGACAGACACGAAAGCAAGTAAGTAAAAACGTGGTAATCTTACATCCCCTTTAAACAAAAGTACCTGTACTTTCATTTAAGACAACTTTTTAATGTCATTTAATTAAATCTTATTTATTTATTGTTGTTGCTTTAGTTATATATTTTTTCTTTATAAATAACTAAATCTTCTGTGTGCATAGAATTGATTTATAGAGATCAGGCGTGTGAGGCACCAAATTATTGAAATAGTTTTATTACCTACTAGCAAAATACCCGCGCTTTGCTGCGGTAAATTAGGATTTCAGTAAGCATTGAGAACCCGCGTAACACAAATTCAAAACACAAATTGATTTCAAAATGGATCATGATGGATATAATACATATATTAACTTCACCGTCTTGTCTGTCTGTCTGTTGTAGTCCCGCAGAAAAACAAAAACGAAAAGTAAAAAAATGACACACTTCCCGTGAACCTATCGAGCTGATAATTTAATTTTTCTCCGTCTGCTACCATTGCGGGGGGGGGGTACTCAACAACCGCCCAAAGTTTCATGCTTCCACCTACACGGGAAATAGGAGAATTAGTGATTTTCAGTTTTTATATAGCTCATAAAGAAAAAAAATTACATTTCGGCCCACGGCCCCCGTTATGTGATAATTTATATAATTGTTCCACCTGTTACCATCGCGGAATGTTATCCAACAACTACCCAAAGTTTCATGCTTCTACCTTCTCGGGAAATAGGAGAATAAGGGATTTTTATTTTTTATAAAGCCAGAATGAGGAAAAAAACGTTTTTGGGCCCCCGGCCCCCATGAGTGTGAATTTCAAAATTCTTTTTCACCTGTTACCATCGTGGAAGTGTACTTAACAACTCTCCAAAGTTTCATGCTGCTAACAACACGAGAAATTGGAGAATTAGTGATGAGTCAGTTTTTTATATAAGAAGAAAACTACATTTTGGCCCCCGGCCCCCAGTAAGTGATAATCTAGATAGTTTTTTAACCTGTTACCATCGCAGAATGTTACTTAACAACTACTCAAAGTTTCATGCTACTTCCTACACAGGAATTAGGAGAATTAGTGATTTTCAGTTTTTATATAACTCATATAAGGAAAAAAACTACATTTTGGCCCCTGGGCCCCAGTAAGTGAAATTTTGAATATTTTTTCGCCTATTACCATCGCGGAAGTGTACTCAACAACTTCCCAAAGTTTCATGCTTCTACCTACTCGGGAAATAGGAGGATTAGTGATTTTCAAATGTTTATATAGCAAATGGAAGGGGAAAAAAAGATTTTGGGCCCCCGGCCCCCATGAAGCTGAATTTATAAATTCTTTTTCGCCATTTGTCGTCGAGAGAGGCTACTTGATAACTTCCCAAGGTTTCATGCTTCTACATACACGGGAAGTCCGAGAATTAGTGATGAGTCAGTTTTAATATAAGAAAAGACTACATTTTGGCCCCCGGCCCCCAGTAAGTGATAATTTAAATATTGTTTTTACCTGTTACCATCGTGAAAGTGTACTTAAAACTACTCTTCCCAAAGTTTCATGCTTCTACCTACACGGTAAATCCGAGATTAGTGATGAGTCTGTTTTAATATAAGAAGAAACTACATTTGGGCCCCCGGACCCCATTAAGTGTTATTTTAAATATTTTTTTCGCTTGTTACCATCGCGGAAGTGTGCTTATCAACTACCTAGTGTTTCATGCTTCTACCTACACGGGAAATAGGAGAATGAGTGATTTTTAGTTTTTATAAAGCTCATATAAGGAAAAAACTTAATTTGGGGCCCCGGCCCCCAGGAAGTGACAATTTAAATTTTTTTTCCCGTTACCATCGCGGGATTGTACTCAACAACTTCCCAAAGTTTCATGCTTCTGCCTACTCGGGAAGTTGGAGAATTGGTGATTTCAAATTTTATATAGGCCATATAAGGAAAAAAAACGTTTTGGGCCCCCGGCCCCCATGAGTGTTATTTTTAAAATTCTTTTACTCCAATTTTCGTCGCGAGAGGCTACTCGACAACTTCCCAAAGTTTCATGCTCCTACCTACACGGGAAGTTGGAGAATTAGTGATGAATCAGTGAGTGAGTCAGTGAGTCAGTGAGGGCTTTGCCTTTTATTAGTATAGATGATTTAAGGAGTTGGGGATTTTTTTCTTTTAAGGATTGTTGTTGGGTCACCTTGAGATTTTTTATGTATGGAAGAAACGTACAGTATAGCGGACTCTCATCGCTTGGAGTAATTTAACCACACCTAGTCAGCACACAGAGATGTTTCTCGGCGATGAACTTGACTTTATTAGTCTGTGCTTTAATTATAACCAGATGCGTAACTAGGTTTTTGGCGCCCTTGGCTAATTTATTTTTGGCGCCCTTGATAAATTGATAAGTTTCAGCTTTGCGATTTTTTCATTTGTTAGAAAAAATAATTGAATTTCTCTTATTTTATGTATGACAATAATTAGGTAGTCTGACAGTTACAGTCATACAACGTGAATATAAAAAATGCATAAAACAGAAACAATACTAATTTGCAGTTTACTAAATAATACCGTTAGCTGGCGTGTTGGCCTGTTGCTAATAGAGTCGGACCTTTCTAAGTCGAACTCAAGGGGGGGAAAAAATCGACTTACGGTGTTTTCGAGTTAGGGAAACTGGTGTAATAGGCGCAGATTAATCAAGGACAGTGTTGATATTCAGAGGGGGGAGGGGGGACAGCCATAGTGGCTAGAAGGCTTTACCGGAAAGAGGGGCGGTGATGTTTCATATGAAAAGAGCCAACTTGCTTTGACATACCGACACAAGCCCGTGAGAGGAGGCACCTTCCCTCCCCTCCCCCACTTTACTCCCCCGACAGTGGTATGGGGATAGTAAGATGTTTATTTTTAAAAGAAAGACTGTAAAATCATATTGATATTTGTATGATAAAAAGCCCCGCGAAGGCCACAGACATAATAAAAAATACTAGACGCCCCGCGGCGTAGCATACGCCGCAGACTTGCTCATGGAGAGTTCTTTTACCCCTTACTGCACTTTTTTAGGGCACCTACGGTGCCAACCTTTTTCAAAAGCCCAACTAACTTGTCCTTGTTTGATCAATACGAAATATTAAACTTTCTGAAATGCACACAAAGTATTTTATAACTTTTTACATTGTTCCCTTTTCCAAAATTAAAATATCAACGAAAACAATGACGTCATATAATTTTTTTTACAGCGCATATTTAATTTGCACAATTTTTGATGCATTGGTGCAGTAATTTTGGAGCGCTGATTTCTAAAATTAGTATCTGTTGCACATGGTGCTTGGTGTCTCGCAGGGTCCGACCACGAAGAGAATTATATATATAGATTATAATGGTTTAAATAAAATATATTTAAATATAATTAATTATTCGCTTTTTTGTTATCGAGGATAAAAGTGAATTATAGTCGAAACTCGCTAAGTCGAGTTCCTTAGTTGAAAACCTCCCTATATTGAATTAATTGTTAGGTCCCGGCCAAATTCCATCAGACTAATGTATTTTAGATCTCCTTAACTCCAAGATTTTTGGCTTTCAACCTCTCTTAGTCGAATTTTCCAAGGCGTTTGGGTTATTATTCTGGAGTGAGATTTCAGAACACGTGTTCCGTAGAGCCACGTTAATGGACGTAAAATCTTATCTTAGTGCATTCCAAGAGGGATTAAGCGACTCTTGCAAGTACAAACAATGACAAAGACAAGACAAAAGAGTGGTAACTAATTCGCGCCCCTTTGCTGCATTCTGTAACTCTTTTTAAAAAGAAAAATCTTACTCCCCCGTCCCACTGTGGAGGGAGTAAAGTGGGGGAGGGGAGGTAAGGTGTCTCCTCTCAAAAAGAAAACCAGATACACTGTTCATCTCAACTTTCTTAATAATTGCATTCGCCTCCAATTAATACCTAAAGGCTTTACCAGCAATTTTAACCCGGCATCCGCTTCTTGTAATTCTAAAGATAAATCTAAACTTTTATCACTTGAGAGAAAAGTTGCTTTTCAACGCATGCGTCTTCTCGTATACACTCACAAACGGTATATTGCTTATCTCAGCACCCAGATATACAGACTTGAAGACCGTATGAGATCCAAGTTACGTGATAACCCCTTGACACTTAACTTCATTAGAGTCATTATCCACCAACTCAACCGGGATCTATATCTGTTTCTATCAACTAACAAAAAGAAGAAGCTTGGTGACCTTAAACCTCCTCAAGTTATACCTCAACAGACCACCACCAACAAGAATTTAGTAATTTGCATACCCCCGGATTTACCACTCTCAGAGAATGAAAGATCCCTTCTATCTAAGAGTCTTAAATTCATTCCTCTTACACCATCTTGCGACCGTTTTCTACTACAGAGCGATTCTCAACGTTTTTTCCGCGCTCTCAGACTTCAGTTCCATTTTGTCGGGAAAAACAACACGCTTCCCGAGGATGAATTATTCCCATTCCAAAAACAAAGGAAATCTACTTGGACACCACCACCTGGTCAATCCAAGGCTCTGGACTTATACATCAAAATCACAGATAATGAAATTAAAAACCTTTTGTTACCTCGACTCCGTCAATCCAACCTTTCTAAAGTTGAGTCGAAAGCCTTGTCTCTATTGCGCAGCCGTAAAGACATTGTCATCAAACCGGCCGACAAAGGCGGAGCCGTCGTTGTATGGGATAAGGAGTTGTATATTAAAGAAGCTCAGAGACAACAGGAGGACACCCAGTTCTACCAACAGAGAACCACAGATCCCATCATTAAAAACAACACGGTGGTTAAAAAGCCCATCGATGAGTTGATAACAGAATGTGCTCTACCTCAATCAGCGTCCAGGGTGCACATTTTTGACAGTGACCTGGGTAAGCCATCTTTTTATCTCCTTCCTAAAATTCACAAGGATGGTAATCCTGGTAGACCTATTGTCTCTGCGTGTTCTTGTCCAACAGAACACATTTCTCAATTCTTGGATGGTGTCTTCCAACCGATAATGGCCTCCCTCCCTACGTACATTAAGGACACCAACCATGCCTTGCGGACATTCGACTCTCTGAGCATCAATACAAACGAAAAGCACTATCTGTTCCTCCTTGATGTATTTTCCCTCTATACATCCATTCCCCACAACGATGGCCTCCTGGCTGTGCAATACTTTTTGGACAGACAACCTCACCCCAATATACCTACACACGCCTTACTACGGTTGGCGGAATCGGTCCTAACCCTCAACTCGTTTGAGTTCAATGGCCAGTTCTTTGACCAAATCAGTGGGGTCGCCATGGGGACTAAAATTGGACCAAGCTATGCTTGCTTGTTCAAGGGCCATTTCGAGCACAGAGTGGAAAAAGAATACACTGGTCGCCTCCCCGAATTCTATAAGAGATATATTGATGACGGCATTGGGGTATCTCATATGGAAAGGAGTGAACTTGACACGTTCATCAACTTTGTGGATTCTTTCCACCCCTCCATTAAGTTCACTCACACGATTTCCGAACTATCTGTTAATTTCCTGGACATTACTGTAACCCTCCAGAAAAACTGCCTCCTCACTTCGGCCTACTTCAAACCTATGGACAGCCACTCTTACCTACTCTATCCCTCTTCTCATCCCAAATCCTGTAAGGATTCTATTCCCTTTTCACAACTTCTTCGTCTCCGTAGGCTGTGTCAATCTAATGAGGACTTTTTGGAAAAGGCGTTGGAAATGGTGGAGTTTTTTAGACAAAGGTCTTACCCTGAAGCTATACTTCAATCTGCACTTCAGGGAGTTAAAAACTTCACTCGTGCCGACGCCTTTGTATCACGCTCCAGTGATAGTAATGAAAGGAGCAAATTGGTGCTCACATACCATCCCCACAGCATCAGAGCCAAGGAAATATTTTTTGAAAAACCGCACGATCCTCCTTGCGGACCCTGAGACAAACATCATATTTTCCACCCCACCCCTCATTGTATTCAGGAGGGACAAAAATCTGCGAGACCTATTGGTTCGTAGCCGTCTGCTTATTCCGTCCTCCCATCTGGGCACCAAGCCATGTGGTCGTAATCGCTGCAAGACATGTCCCTTTGTTACCCAGACGGACCAGATTGTCTTCCCTAAGGGGGTATTCAAGATTAGGAATGGCTATCTTTGTACCAGCCGCAATGTGGTCTACACCATTGTGTGTAAGCGCTGTCCTTTGAAGTACATTGGTGAGACGGGGAGGTTACTCTCGTGCCGCATCGCTGAGCATGTACGTGCCATTAAACAAGACAAACAATGTCCTGTCTCCCGACACTTCAATGGACGTGACCACATGGGCGTCGATGACATGTCTGTCACCGCCTTGGTTTCCTGTACAAACACACCCGGCCGGGTCAGTCTGGAGAATAGACTAATCCATGAGTATGGGACTCTTACACCACACGGGATCAACGTTGTGTTCGCACTGACAAGCTGATTGATTGGCCACACTCCAACCTATCCTTTCCTATATAAGCTCTTACTTTTCTCTTCTTACTTTATCCCTACTGGACTGCTTGGATTTCACCGCAGCTAAGTGTTTTTTTATTATTATTTCGTGTTATTCGTTTCATGTGTGTACAATTTGTCCGTTGAGGAAGGCTCTTTGCCGAAACGTTCGCTGTTGTTTTACGTCTTGTCAGGCCTACTAATACCCTGTTTTTTATATTATAAATTTACCTGTCTCCTCTCACGGGCTTGTGTCGGCATGTCAAAGCCAGTTGGCTTCCTTTCATATGAAACAGACACCGCCTCTCTTTCCTGTCGAGCCTACTTGCAGTTATAGCTGTTCCCCCACCTCTCAATATCTACATTGTCCTTGATTAATCGGCGCTTAGTACACCATTTTCCCTAACTCACAAACTCCGTAAGTCGATTTTTTTCCGGGTCCTTTTGAGTTCGACTTAGAGAGGTCCGACTGTATTTTTTATATACAAATTTTAAAAAATTGAGATTTAGTGGCGCACTTTTGAGCTGGCGCCCTTGACAACTGCCCCGATGCCAACCCGTTGCTATGCAACTGATTATAACACAGAGACAAAACACAAGGAGTTCATTGGTGGTTCAACTTATTGTTCAGTACTGTCACTAAACGACTACGAATGTCCTTATTGTTCAGTACTGTCACTACACGGCTAGGAATGTCCTTATTGTTCAGTACTGTCACTACACGGCTAGGAATGTCCTAATTGTTCAGTACTGTCACTACACGGCTAGGAATGTCCTCATTGTTCAGTACTGTCACTACACGACTAGGAATGTCCTCATTGTTCAGTAATGTCACTACACGGCTAGGAATGTCCTCATTGTTGACTGTCACTACACGGCTAGGAATGTCCTCATTGTTCAGTACTGTCACTACACGGCTAGGAATGTCCTCATTGTTCAGTACTGTCACTACATGGCTAGGAATGTCCTATTGTTCAGTACTGTCACTACACGGCTATGAATGTCCTTATTGTTCAGTACTGTCACTACACGGCTAGGAATGTCCTTATTGTTCAATACTGTCACTACACGGCTAGGAATGTCCTTATTGTTCAGTACTGTCACTACACGGCTAGGAATGTCCTTATTGTTCAGTACTGTCACTACACGGCTAGGAATGTCCTTATTGTTCATTACTGTCACTACACGACTAGGAATGTCCTATTGTTCAGTACTGTCACTACACGACTTTTAATGTCCTTATTGTTCAGTACTGTCACTACACGGCTAGGAATGTCCTTATTGTTCAGTACTGTCACTACACGGCCAGGAATGTCCTCATTGTTCAGTACTGTCACTACACGACTAGGAATGTCCTCATTGTTCAGTACTGTCACTAAACGACTAGGAATGTCGCAGCGGTTGTGTCCCATGTGCCACGGTTTTTATAATCTCATCGTCAACAAGAGTTACATCCCTTTTGAAGGCAGAAGTGTATGACTAACTTCCCTTGACGTAGGTATGACGTAAAAATCCACTAAGTGGCCAACTTTTCCCATCAGTGCCCCGTCCTTTCAGCACACATGGTTAAACATTTTGGGTGAGAAGTCTAATCTAGATCGACTGAGTCATTTATCAAGTCTTTTTAAATTTCAGGAAAATATATCAAAATTTGAAGTTAGTCGTTCTCTAGTTTTGACAACAACAAAATAATGGCGGAGTGGGTGAGTGTAGTGCATCAACAATTGGACACGACTAAATCAATCTTGAAACATGGCTTTCCTCTCGAGTGATTACATCACAATATAAGATTGGATAAGATAGTAATCTCTTTGTTAAATCAAATAAATTGTTTGGTTTTTTATACTACTCGTACTTAGTAATGCTGGGTACAATATTAAAAACCCGTTTAAAAATCAACATTTTTCAACTCTTAACAATTTTAACAGACGCGATGTCAAATATTCACTTCCCTTAGCGTTCAACAGGCGTCATGTGAATTGCCAAAACAAAAAGACAAACAAGTTGAAATGTCATCACCAAAGTTATTCTACAAACCCGCTGCTATATCTCTCTCTAGTTGGCGTACTTTAATTGGCTGCTAGTTTTCATTCTCAACAATTAAGTTTTTTTTTATTATTTTTTTTTAATATAAATAGAAATGGCGTTATTGTAGCGTGACCTTGCCTCAGTTAACCTGAGCCCTTGAGTGGGGTGGGTGGAGAAGGGGCTGGAATGGAGGAAACAGATTAACCCGATGGGCTTAGAGTTTCTTGCGACACTCGGCTGTTCAAATATTGAACTCAACACGCCGATAGTAAATTTGTAGTCTTGACACTTCCACAATGGGGAGGGGTTGTGGGGGTAGGAGGTAAGAAGTGTGTGTTTAAATCCTTCCTGTTGAAAACAATAACCCAAAGGGAAACTGAGAAGAACGACAAAGTGTGTGTATGTTGGGGGGGGCTACTAAATCAAAGCAAGTAGACCTTACCAAACCATCAAAACATAAGACCCTATCTTAAACATCAAAGCGTAAGTCTTGCCCTTTTTTGTGTGTCCCATAACCTCGTGGTCGTAAGGGGTTCTAATGTTTCCGTTAGAACTTTCTCGGGGCTTGGTAGACTTGGCGGCGCCCATCTCCTCGCCAAGTCAGCGGAGGACTTGTTAGCGACAGTGCTGCCAGCGCTAGGTTTTTCAACCTAGATCTAGGTTTTTTCGACCTTGTCTAGGTTTCCAGGTTTTTTATTTTAAAAATAGCCAAAATCTAGGTTTTTCTTTTAAAAAATAAATAAACTGTTAAAGTACAAAATTAATAAATATTTGCAATTAATATCCTAAATAAATTTGGTTTTTCAAAAATAGTATTAAGCATTAGGTGGCAACAGTTTTTTCAGCGGCTATGTCACGTTACATTATGATATCTATGGCTTTATCCCACTAAATTTGAAAGGTAGCGCTGCTGCGGTCCCATCTGTCTGAAGAAATTTGGTAAGAAGATAAAACAGTTTGAATGAGCCAAAATGGTCAATTTTATTAGACTTCATGACAAACTTAACAGCTCTTCATTTTCTTCTGCATGCGTTGAGAGAATATTCTCCCAGGTATACATGGTATAATCCAAATATAACTTAATACAACCTTCAGATAGACATAGTTTAAAAAACACTTTTTCTTATTACTTATGCAAGAACAAACACATACAAATTGTCGTTCTTTCCGTCCGGAATTCGGTGGCCTGATCAAACGAGGAGAACCAAAACTCTATCAACATTTAAAATTCAAATAAAAATAAAAGACGAGACATAAACAATGAATAAGGGTAGGACTCAATAATCTTCTGTATAAGAGGAGCGTCTGTAATAGATTAAATAAGAATGATTCCAAGAATGCTGATAAGATTGTCATTTATAAGGAAGATGACATAAGTGATGAATAAATTCAGATGTAAGTATATTTTACAAATACTTATGTAGAACATACTGGTACCTTAGGGATCGTCTATAAATGACGACATGCATCGGGGGTGGGGGTGCGGAGCGGGTGGGGAGGCGGAGGGGGGCATACTTTAGTGATATGTGTGACAAGGGGAAGGGTTTAAGAACCGTGACGTCACTTAAAAATCGCGCAACTTTAAACGAAAGTTTCCACCTAAATATTTGATTGCTTACAATATAGTTAATGACGTTTTAAATGGCTTCGCGTGAGTTACGATATTAGACTGTAGCTCACACTAAATACACACTTAAATGACAATAAAATGATTTGAAACAAGCCAATTTTCAAATAGGAAATACGGCTTTTTTTTTGAGGAAGCTTTATGACGTCATATTTGTTTATTTTTAGCATGTCTAGGTTTTTTTTCTTTCGGATGTAGGTTTTTTCCGAAATTTGTCACTGGCAGCAGTGGTAACCAGTGACATCACTGTGATAACTTCTGTCTGATTATGGTAGGCCATCAGTTGACCTGACAAAAATAATGAACAATTTCTATTATAATAAACCACTGAAAAAAATTTACTCTATCTCTGTATATATAAATCAGATTGTTTTAACCACGCAGTTTTCAAAATTTTTAAATAATGTATATTATATATGTTAATCATCAATGTTTTGGCTTTTGTTTTATAAATTATCATTTAGTTGTATATTCAATTTAAAGGTAAGACAAATAAATTTAAATACATGTTTTTAGACTAAAAAAACAATATTAAAAATAATTAATTAACTTCCTTTATAGTATAACTTTATTTTTAATGATGCAGTAGTCATCCGGGCTTGACCATTGTTAAAACAAGATGTTTAACAACATTTACCTGACACACACACACACGCACACACACAAACAAGCAAAAAGTGATGAGGTTACTTCAGTAATAACATTCTTTGGAGAATTCGTACCCCCCTGCACACCTTATTATAAAGACACCTGGTCACTTTCCTATCACATACACATACACCCTCTCAGACACTCAGTGACGCACGCAATAAAAAAATTAATTACAACAAAATTAGGGAGCATTGGTAGGTGATTTGAAGTAAATTTGTTGTAGAATTATGTCTCATTTATTATGAAGTCTTCTGCGGAGAGAGAGAAAGAGGGAGAGAGAAACAGAGAGAAACAGAGAGAGATTGAGATAGAGGGAGAAACAGAGAGAGAGAGAGAGAGAGAGAGAGAGAGAGAGAGAGAGAGAGAGAGAGAGAGAGAGAGAGAGAGAGAGAGAGAGGGGGGGAGAGAGAGAGAAAGAGAGAGACAAAGAGACAGGAAAAAATAGAGAGAAAGAGACAGAGAGAGAGAAAGATATATATAGAGAGACAGAGGGAGCCATAAACGAAGACAGGTAGAAAGTGTCGTTGAGAGAAAGAGAGATAAAGGGGGAGAGAGACAGAGAGAGAAAGAAAGAGAGACATAATGACAGAGAAATAAAGAAAGGAAGAAAGAGAAAGGCAGACAGAGAGAGGGCAGAAAGAGACAGAGACAGAGAGAGAGAAAAAAGAGAGACAGAGAAAGAGAGAGACGGATCGAGACAAAGAGAACTGGAGAGACAGTGAAAAAGAAGTGAATGAGAGAAAGCAGAGATAAAATAGAGAGAGACCGAAGGAGACTGAGACACAGAGAGGGAGAGAAGGTAATGGTTAAGGTGTTATTCGTGGGACTTCCGGTTGCTGGTCAACTAATAGAAAAAATGGTGCGGTTGTATATAAAGTAATAATATGAACATTTTTCTAAAACTTTATTTTTTCTTTATTTGCATCTGATAAAAAAATAATAAAGATTATATGTTAAAAATATGGTTGTATAATTTTTTTTTAACTTTCAAATACTTCAATATATATTTAAAAAACATTAATTTTCAAATATCTCATTCATTTTCCTACAAATTAATTTACTACATTATTAACTTTGGACCTCAAGTTTTAATATTATTAAGCTTTCTGTAGGGTCATTAAAAATTTCCAAAAAAGGGAGAAAATCAAGGAATGTAGAGAGTAAAAAATGTTTTGAAATAAAGAAAAGTAAAATTTACTCGCTTACACAAAGGATACATACGTTTTGTTGTGTTGTTTTGTGTGTTTGTCTCTGAGTGAGGGCGCAGGGTGTCAATAGATTCACTTGTTGATTTCAGTTCAATTTCATTCCATATGTGAACTATCTCCTGGGACTAAGTAGGGTGGGGATGGTAGAGGGGGACATTGGATCCTGATTTTGGTTTCTGACAAGCACATGACACGCGGGTGATGTTTCTCATCATCACATGACACACGGGTGATGTTTCTCATCACCATATGTCACGTGGGTGTTATTTCAAAAAAAAATAATAATTTGGGTGAGACTGCAACCAGGTTTTTAAATTAGTAAATGTATAACATATAAACAAGGTATTAGCCTGACAGGACGTAACGTGCGTTGGTCTCTGGGTGAGGGCGTGGGATGTCAATATATTCACTTGTTGATTTCAGTTCAATTTCATTCCATATGTGAACTAACTCCTGGGACTAATTAAGGACGGGGGAGGGGGGACTTTGCAGAATGCACTTCGTCTTTTACCAGCACATGACACACGGGTGATGTTTCTAAGCCAGCACATGACACACGGGTGATGTTTCTCACCAGCACATGACACACAGTTGATGTTTCTAAGCCAGCACATGACACACGGGTGATGTTTCTAAGCCAGCACATGACACACGGTAGATGTTTCCAAGCCAGCACATGACACACGGGTGATGTTTTTTAATCCAGCACATGACACACGGGTGATGTTTCTAAGCCAGCACATGACACACGGGTGATGTTTCTAAGCCAGCACATGACACACGGGTGATGTTTCTAGGCCAGCACATGGCACACGGGTGATGTTTCTCACCAGCACATTTCACAAAGGTGATTGTCGATGTCCAGCACCCTTACTTCGTCTATTATAGTAGTGACCTAGTCCAGGTTGATCCTGGTGTCCACCTGGTCTTCGTGGACGAGAAGCCCTGGTTCTGTCTTGACCCTTTTTTAATTTGAAGTAACAACGAGCTGGTATTTCTGATAATAATAATAATAAATTGGTAATTTTATAGGGCTGTGTCCCAGCAATGAGCCGGGCTCACAGCGCTTTACATGGAGATAATAACATACATATAATAATTTAAATATACATTATAACAGTAATTAGCACATTAATAACAGTACAATACACATAAGCAACGTTAAGTATTTAAAAAAATTGTTTTTCTTTAATTTTGAAAATAAAATTTTAAAAGATGCGTCTTTAGTGCAGTCTTGAAGGACTTTGTAGATGAATTACTCCGGATGTGTAATGGTAGAGAATTCAATTGTTTGGCTGCACAAAAAGAGAATGACCTTTCGCCAAATGTCTTAGTTCGTTTAAACGTTTTATAGAGGACCTCTATATGGTTCCATTTTTCATTAAATTTGGAGCCTAGTTTCTCGATACATGGGGTCCATGGGTTATCACGCTGATCCTTTCTTAAGATGCGTCGTAACTGGGACTGCACGCACAGTGCTATAAAAAGTTTGAGGACCACTGTTGTAAGGGACTGCACGTACAGTGCTATAAAATGTTTGAGGACCACTGTTGTAAGGGACTGCACGTACAGTGCTATAAAATGTTTGAGGACCACTGCTGTAAGAGACTGTACGTACAGTGCTATAAAAAGTTTGGGGACCACTGCTTTAAGGGACTGTACGTACAGTGCTTTCATAAGTTTGGGGACCACTGCTGTAGGGACTGTACGTACAATGCTATAATAAGTTTGGGGACCACTGATGTAAGGGACTGTACGTACAATGCTATAATAAGTTTGGGGACCACTGATGTAAGGGACTGCACGTACAGTGCTATAAAATGTTTGAGGACCACTGCTGTAAGAGACTGTACGTACAGTGCTATAAAAAGTTTGGGGACCACTGCTTTAAGGGACTGTACGTACAGTGCTTTCATAAGTTTGGGGACCACTGCTGTAGGGACTGTACGTACAATGCTATAATAAGTTTGGGGACCACTGATGTAAGGGACTGTACGTACAATGCTATAATAAGTTTGGGGACCACTGATGTAAGGGACTGCACGTACAGTGCTATAAAATGTTTGAGGACCACTGCTGTAAGAGACTGTACGTACAGTGCTATAAAAAGTTTGGGGACCACTGCTTTAAGGGACTGTACGTACAGTGCTTTCATAAGTTTGGGGACCACTGCTGTAGGGACTGTACGTACAATGCTATAATAAGTTTGGGGACCACTGATGTAAGGGACTGCACGTATAGTGCTATAATAAATGTAAAAGTCACACAAAAACCTAGATACAAAAGAAAAAACACAGACACGCTAAAATTGAAAAAAGTCAAAAAGCTCCCCCCCCTCCCCCAACAAAAAAACAAAAACAAAAAAAAGCTGTATTTCTACTTATAATCTAGCATGTTTGAAAATAAATTTTATGTCATTTAACTATAGACTATATGCAGTGTAATAAAGCATTCTAATATCGTAACTAGCGCGGAGCCATTTAAAACGTTATTTAATAAATTTATTGTCAGCAATCAAATATTTAAATGGAGCTTGCATACAAAGTTGTGAATTTTGTATGTGACGTCACAGTTCTTAAACACCTCCCTCCCTCTTGTCACACATCTCACTAAAGTATGACCCCCTCCCTCCGCCCCCTCCCTCTTGTCACACATCTCACTAAAGTATGACCCCCTCCCTCCGCCCCCTCCCTCTTGTCACACATCTCACTAAAGTATTACCCCCTCCCTCCGCCCCCTCCCTCTTGTCACACATCTCACTAAAGTATGACCCCCTCCCTCCGCCCCCTCCCTCTTGTCACACATCTCACTAAAGTATGACCCCCTCCCTCCGCCCCCTCCCTCTTGTCACACATCTCACTAAAGTATGACCCCCTCCCTCCGCCCCCTCCCTCTTGTCACACATCTCACTAAAGTATGAACAAACACATACAAATTGTCGTTCTTTCCGTCCGGAATTTGGACGTTGAAAGGTTGGCCTGATCAAACGAGGAGAAGTAAAACTCTATCAACACTTAAAATTCAAATAAAAATAAAAGACGAGACATAAACAATGGTTAAGGGTAGAACTCAACAATCTTCTGTATAAGAGGAGCGTCTGTAATAGATAAAATAAGAAGGATTCCAAGAATGCTGATAAGATTGTCATTTATAAGGAAGATGACATAAGTCATAAGTGATGAATGAATGCAGATGTAAGTATATTTTACAAATACTTATGTAGAACATACTAGTACCTTAGGGGCAGTCTATAAATGCATCTGGGGGGGGGGTCATACTTTAGTGATATGTTTGACAAGGGGGAGGGGGATGTTTAAGAACTGTGACGTCACATAAAAAACGCGCACTTACACGAAAGTTCTACTTAAATAATATTTGATTGCCAACAATTTAGTTAATGACGTTTTAAATGGCTTCGCATGAGTTACGATATTAAACTGTAGCTCACACTAAATACACTCTTTAATGACAATAAAATGATTTGAAACAAGCTAATTTTCAAATAGGAAACACGTCTTTTTTTTTGGGGGGGGGGTGTGGGGGGGGGAGCTTTATGGCGTCATATTTGTTTATTTTTAGTGTGTCTAGGTTTTTTATTTCGGATCTAGGTTTTTTTCGATGTGTTGGCTAGGTTTTTCCCAAAATTGTCACTGGCAGCACTGGAGTTAGCGATAGTCTGGCACAGCAAGTGGGTAAATCAAGGCCGAAACTTATCCCCGATTAGTACCAAGTCTGGTGCGTCGCTGAACTAACTGCAGAATTTCCGGACGTCACTGAGTGATGTCATTGCAGTACCAGGTCTGGTGTGTCGCTGAACTAGCTGCAGGATGTCTGGACGTCACTGTGTGTTGTCATTGCAGTACCATGTCTGGTGTGTCGCTGAACTAACTGCACTAATATAAAGAAACAAATATAATTTCACGCGCTAAAAATAAAACTTTTTATCAAATCGATTTCCCCTCAGTCTGATTCCATTCGAGAATCAATTATATGAACCTGTTTGTTTGTACTGGTCAGACTTCTATCACAAATAGACGTAAATATATGAACCCCTTTGTACTGGTCATACTTCTATCACAAATAGACGTAAATATATGAACCCGTCTGTGTGTACTGGTCAGACTTCTATCACAAATAGACGTAAATATATGAACCCCTTTGTACTGGTCAGACTTCTATCACAAATAGACGTAAATATATGAACCCGTCTGTGTGTACTGGTCAGACTTCTATCATAAATAAAAGTAAATATAAAAACATGAATTTCATGAGGCTAATGTGTCAGGTAGTAACGTATGTATATTGTGATCACGTGGTACTCTTAAAAATAAGTTAATGCATCGAGGTTGTTTATTAGAGATTAGAATTTTTCTATGGTGAATCACTACTATATATAATGACAGTGTGATGTGTTAGTGCTAGTACTAACATAATGACAGTGTGATGTGTTAGTGCTGGTACTAACATACTGACAGTGTGATGTGTTAGTGCTGGTACTAACATACTGACAGTGTGATGTGTTAGTGCTGATACTAACATACTGACAGTGTGATGTGTTAGTGCTGGTACTAACATACTGACAGTGTGATGTGTTAGTACTGGTACTAACATACTGACAGTGTGATGTGTTAGTACTGGTACTAACATACTGACAGTGTGATGTGTTAGTACTGGTACTAACATACTGACAGTGTGATGTGTTAGTACTGGTACTAACATACTGACAGTGTGATGTGTTAGTACTGGTACTAACATACTGACAGTGTGATGTGTTTTGCTGATACTAACATACTGACAGTGTGATGTGTTAGTGCTGGTACTAACATACTGACAGTGTGATGTGTTAGTGCTGGTACTAACATACTGACAGTGTGATGTGTTAGTGCTAGTACTAACATACTGACAGTGTGATGTGTTAGTGCTAGTACTAACATACTGACAGTGTGATGTGTTAGTGCTGGTACTAACATACTGACAGTGTGATGTGTTAGTACTGGTACTAACATACTGACAGTGTGATGTGTTAGTGCTAGTACTAACATACTGACAGTGTGATGTGTTAGTGCTGGTACTAACATACTGACAGTGTGATGTGTTAGTGCTGGTACTAACATACTGACAGTGTGATGTGTTAGTGCTGGTACTAACATACTGACAGTGTGATGTGTTAGTGCTGGTACTAACATACTGACAGTGTGATGTGTTAGTGCTAGTACTAACATACTGACAGTGTGATGTGTTAGTGCTGGTACTAACATACTGACAGTGTGATGTGTTAGTGCTAGTACTAACATACTGACAGTGTGATGTGTTAGTGCTGGTACTAACATACTGACAGTGTGATGTGTTAGTGCTGGTACTAACATACTGACAGTGTGATGTGTTAGTGCTAGTACTAACATACTGACAGTGTGATGTGTTAGTGCTAGTACTAACATACTGACAGTGTGATGTGTTAGTGCTAGTACTAACATACTGACAGTGTGATGTGTTAGTGCTAGTACTAACATACTGACAGTGTGATGTGTTAGTGCTAGTACTAACATACTGACAGTGTGATGTGTTAGTGCTAGTACTAACATACTGACAGTGTGATGTGTTAGTGCTGGTACTAACATACTGACAGTGTGATGTGTTAGTGCTAGTACTAACATACTGACAGTGTGATGTGTTAGTGCTAGTACTAACATACTGACAGTGTGATGTGTTAGTGCTGGTACTAACATACTGACAGTGTGATGTGTTAGTGCTAGTACTAACATACTGACAGTGTGATGTGTTAGTGCTAGTACTAACATACTGACAGTGTGATGTGTTAGTGCTGGTACTAACATACTGACAGTGTGATGTGTTAGTGCTAGTACTAACATACTGACAGTGTGATGTGTTATTGCTGGTACTAACATACTGACAGTGTGATGTGTTAGTACTGGTACTAACATACTGACAGTGTGATGTGTTAGTACTGGTACTAACATACTGACAGTGTGATGTGTTAGTACTGGTACTAACATACTGACAGTGTGATGTGTTAGTACTGGTACTAACATACTGACAGTGTGATGTGTTAGTGCTGGTACTAACATACTGACAGTGTGATGTGTTAGTACTGGTACTAACATACTGACAGTGTGATGTGTTAGTACTGGTACTAACATACTGACAGTGTGATGTGTTAGTACTGGTACTAACATACTGACAGTGTGATGTGTTAGTACTGGTACTAACATACTGACAGTGTGATGTGTTAGTGCTGGTACTAACATACTGACAGTGTGATGTGTTTTTGCTGATACTAACATATTGACAGTGTGATGTGTTAGTGCTGGTACTAACATACTGACAGTGTGATGTGTTAGTGCTGGTACTAACATACTGACAGTGTGATGTGTTAGTGCTGGTACTAACATACTGACAGTGTGATGTGTTAGTGCTAGTACTAACATACTGACAGTGTGATGTGTTAGTGCTAGTACTAACATACTGACAGTGTGATGTGTTAGTACTGGTACTAACATACTGACAGTGTGATGTGTTAGTGCTAGTACTAACATACTGACAGTGTGATGTGTTAGTGCTAGTACTAACATACTGACAGTGTGATGTGTTAGTGCTGGTACTAACATACTGACAGTGTGATGTGTTAGTGCTGGTACTAACATACTGACAGTGTGATGTGTTAGTGCTAGTACTAACATACTGACAGTGTGATGTGTTAGTGCTGGTACTAACATACTGACAGTGTGATGTGTTAGTGCTAGTACTAACATACTGACAGTGTGATGTGTTTTTGCTGATACTAACATACTGACAGTGTGATGTGTTAGTGCTGGTACTTAAGATACTGACAGTGTGATGTGTTAGTGCTAGTACTAACATACTGACAGTGTGATGTGTTAGTGCTGGTACTAACATACTGACAGTGTGATGTGTTAGTGCTGGTACTAACATACTGACAGTGTGATGTGTTAGTGCTAGTACTAACATACTGACAGTGTGATGTGTTTTTGCTGATACTAACATACTGACAGTGTGATGTGTTAGTGCTGGTACTTAAGATACTGACAGTGTGATGTGTTAGTGCTAGTACTAACATACTGACAGTGTGATGTGTTAGTGCTAGTACTAACATACTGACAGTGTGATGTGTTAGTACAGGAACACACGGGTACCTAGTCCACCCTAACACGGGTACCTCCTCCACCCCATACACGGGTACCTCCTCCACCCCACACACGGATACCTCCTCCACCCCACACACGGGTACTTCCTCCACCCCACACACGGGTTCCTCCTCCACCCCACACACGGGTACCTCCTCCACCCCACACACGGATAACTAATCCACCCCACACACGGGTACCTCCTCCACCCCACACACGGGTACCTCCTCCACCCCACACACGGGTATCGCCTCCACCCCACACATGGTCACCTCCTCCACCCCACACACGGGTACCTCCTCCACCCCACACACGGGTACCTCCTCCACCCACACACCTTTAACTCCTCCACCCCACACACGGGTACCTCCTCCACCCCACACACGGGTACCTCCTCCACCCACACACCTTTACCTCCTCCACCCCACACACGGGTACCTCCTCCACCCCACACACGGGTACCTCCTCCACCCACACACCGGTACCTCCTCCACCCCACACACGGGTACCTCCTCCACCCCACAAACGGATATCGCCTCCACCCCCACACACGGATACCTCCTCCACCCTAAACACAGGTATCGCCTCCACCACCACACACGGGTACCTCCTCCACCCCGCAAATGGCTTAACCTCCCCTCACACCTGCTACCGCCTCCATCCCCAAACACGACGTGATATCCTCTCATAATGACCACCTCCTCCAACCCCACATGAGGCTTGATTTCCCCTCATTACGGCACTCCATCCACCCACACACAAGGCTTAACCTCCCCACACACCGGCTACCTCCTCCACCCCCAACACGACTTGACCTCCCCTCATAACAGCACTCCATCCACCCACATACCTCTTCACCTTCTTTACATCCCCCTCTACCCCCCTCCCCGCCACAGCTGCCATACTTCCCCCAGACCATAAACCCCTCGGGACCCATGTGACCCATCCATGAGTAAAAACTAATTAGATCGTTAAAGTACGTCTCGCACTGGTGACTCTGATGACACACTGTTCAGACCAGTATCACTCGACCGTGGCCTCTGTCTCCGCCTACTCAGGGCACCAGCTTACGGTGCACGTGTCCTTTGGACAATCTGCCTCTCACCTCATCAACAGGGTCAGTATATCTGGATTATGCCCTCCTTTGCCCACCCATGGGGCGATAGTCCATGGCGAGAACCTTTGGAGGAAACGTGGGTATCGTGGGATTAAAGGGGGCGATAGGAGCAAATGGCATTAACTAGGATTTACAATAGCTAGAATAGGTAATAATGTGGCTCGGATTAAGATTAGCTGGGATTAAGATTAGCTGGTATTCCCATTACCTAGGGTGTACATTAACTAGCGTTGACATTAGCTAAAGTTAATATTAACTACTAGTTTGTGCTGCGGCGCCGTGGCGCCCCCTTTTTTAAGGGCGCCCACGGCGCCCACCTTTTTCAAAAGCCCAACTAACTTGTCCTTGTATGATAAATACGTAATATTAAAATTTCTTAAATGTACACAAAGTATATTAAAATAGTTTTTTTTAAATCCTTTATATTAACTCGTGGTGTCTGCGGCGGACCTTGCTTGCTTGCTTGCTTGCTTGTCGCCAAAACTTTTGATCGATTTTTAACCCACTTGCTCGCAAGATAGCGAGCTGAAATTTTGCAGGCAGTTTCGTACCGATGATAAAAACAATGTATCAAAATTTCAGATCGATCGCATGTACCGTAATTAAATTATTGATTTTTTAGATTATTTTTTTTATTCCTATGTATCATGCTATTTTTTGAGATAGAGCGTCGCGGTGCGTATTATATTGAACAACCTTTCTGTCGCGCAATAAGGTGCGTATTTTATTGACAGCTCTTTTTATAAACATATTCCTGATCGGTGCGTATTATATTAAACATGTTTTACGACACAACTTCAATTTTGTATTTCTGGATGGTCTGGCGCTGCGTATTATAATGAACATTCTTTTAGTTACTTCTCGTACATAAAGGATTTATAGTCAAAAAATTGGTTTTTTTACGGGTTTTTCTTATTTATTTTTAAATCCTTTATATTAACTCGTGGTGTCTGCGGCGGACCTTGCTTGCTTGCTTGCTTGCTTGTCGCCAAAACTTTTGATCGATTTTTAACCCACTTGCTCGCAAGATAGCGAGCTGAAATTTTGCAGGCAGTTTCGTACCGATGATAAAAACAATGTATCAAAATTTCAGATCGATCGCATGTACCGTAATTAAATTATTGATTTTTTAGATTATTTTTTTATTCCTATGTATCATGCTATTTTTTGAGATAGAGCGTCGCGGTGCGTATTATATTGAACAACCTTTCTGTCGCGCAATAAGGTGCGTATTTTATTGACAGCTCTTTTTATAAACATATTCCTGATCGGTGCGTATTATATTAAACATGTTTTACGACACAACTTCAATTTTGTATTTCTGGATGGTCTGGCGCTGCGTGTTATAATGAACATTCTTTTAGTTACTTCTCATACGTAAAGGATTTATAGTCAAAAACTTGGTTTTTTACGGGTTGTTTTTATTAAATCCTTTATATTAACTCGTGGTGTCTGCGGCCGACCGACCTTGCTTGCTTGCTTGTCGCCAAAACTTTTGATCGATTTTTAACCCACTTGCTCGCAAGATAGCGAGCTGAAATTTTGCAGGCAGTTTTGTACCGATGATAAAAACAATGTATCAAAATTTCAGATCGATCGCATGTACCGTAATTAAATTATTGATTTTTTAGATTATTTTATTTATTCCTATGTATCATGCTATTTTTTGAGATAGAGCGTCGCGGTGCGTATTATATTGAACAACCTTTCTGTCGCGCAATAATGTGCGTATTTTACTGACAACACTTTTTATAAACCTATTCCTGATCGGTGCGCATTATATTAAACACGTTTTACGACACAACTGCAATTTTGTATTTTTGGATGGTCTTGCGCTGCGTGTTATAATGAACATTCTTTTAGTTACGTCTCATACGTAAAGGATTTATAGTCAAAAACTTGGTTTTTTACGGGTTGTTTTTATTATTTTATTTTTTATGTCAAAAGCCCAAGTAACTTATCCTTGTATGATAAATACGAAATATTCCTGAAATGTACACAAAGTATGTATATAACATAGGTTGTGCTGCGGCGCCCACTTTTATTTTTCAAAAGCCCAACAAACTTGTCCTTGTATGATAGATACGTAATATTAAACTACCTTAAATGTACACAAAGTAATTTTAAATTGAGGCCCAAGTAACTTATCCTTGTATGATAAGGAATACGAAATATTCCTGAAAATTAAACAAAGCATTTATATAATAATTTTCACAGTGCTAATCACCACACGATTTTTAAACTAATTTTAGAAAGCAGCGCACCAAATTACTGCACCAAAAAATAACTATTTGAGTCAATCAGCACTGCTTACAACACAAAATTAAAAAGAAGCAGAGTGATGTCCCTTAGCGTTAGGCTACATAATTGAGCGTAAATATATATATGATGGGATGCAAATAAGTTTGGGTTGATTTTAACTAGGGCTGACATTATACAGGGTTGACATTATACAGGGTTGACATTATACAGGGTTGACATTATACAGGGTTAACATTATACAGGGTTGACATTAGACAGGGTTGACATTAGACAGGGTTGACATTAGACAGGGTTGACATTAGACAGGGTTGATATTAGACAGGGCTGACATTAGACAGGGTTGACATTAGACAGGGTTGACATTATACAGGGTTGACATTAGACAGGGTTGACATTAGACAGGGTTGACATTAGACAGGGTTAACATTAACTAGGATTAACACTAGCTACTGAGGACCGCAGCCTATAGGATGGACATTAGCTAAATGGGATTTTGGCTAGGGTCACGCACACAATCTAGCCGCTCTACGGACAGGAATATTTATAATTGATCAAAATGGGTGAGTAGGAGCTCTATTTCCATTCCTCACCCCGGGCACAATGTCTTCTTTCTTAAGCCCCGCTGTAGAGCTCATGTTAAGGCCCCAGCCCTGGAGCATCACTGCCCTATTAACCCTTTCCATACTTGACAAATAATTGACAGCGACGAAACACGTCAAGCGCATGCGTGTGAGTTTAAAATAATCTTCAATTCAATTATCGTTCTTTGTTTTGCTTGTCTGTAAATAGAATTTCTGATCAATTACCCCTCCTTGTATCGTTTAACTCCGGATTTAATAGGAAAGATACGAGCTAAAAATAGATTGGGATGACTTCCGTCACTGATTTACATAGTGGCTTACGCTGGTGTGATCACAAGTGAAACAACTAGAAAATCCTATTACAAGTGACTGGATCAGTTGTGGAACAATATATTTTATTATTTAATTCAACTACCTTAATTGCTAGCGATGCGGTTAAAATAAGATTTAAGTTCATAAAACAGCTCAATTAGACTAAGTATAAGTATATGGTTAGGGCGGGGGATAGCTAGGGGCAAAGAAATGTGAGGACGTAAGGAGAAACAAAATTAATTTGCATTTATTGCCACGCCCACAAGAATATAGCATAAAAATATACAAGAAAATACTATATCACCTGTCCATACCTCTGCTATAGCAGTCGCTATCACCAGCTCGCAGTCGCTATCTACCAGCTCGCAGTCACTATCTACCAGCTCGCAGTCGCTATCTACCAGCTCGCAGTCGCTATCTACCAGCTCGCAGTCGCTATCTACCAGCTCGCAGTCGCTATCTACCAGCTCGCAGTCGCTATCTACCAGCTCGCAGTCGCTATCTATCTACCAGCTCGCAGTCGCTATCTACCAGCTCGCAGTCGCTATCTACCAGCTCGCAGTCGCTATCTACCAGCTCGCAGTCGCTATCTACCAGCTCGCAGTCGCTATCTACCAGCTCGCAGTCGCTATCTACCAGCTTGCAGTCGCTATGAAGCCACACCTCATGTTATTATGCCACTTATTTTAACCCATCAAACCTTATAAGAATCTGATAACATGTGAAAGTATTTATTCTACAACCAAGAACACCAGAGACAGTTAATCTATTTATAAAACTGTTAATAACACAATTACACAATGGACAGCTGATTTATTTAGATACAGGTCAATGCCACTCAAAAACTTTTATTTTTAAAAATCAGCACTATGTTTCGGCCCTTGTCTATCATGCATATATTACTAACATAAGTTCATGTGTCGGCCCTTGTCTTGCACTCATTTATTACTAACTTAAGTTACGTGCCAGATGATGACAAATCTTTAATCGCACAAATAAGTTTTGCCGGTGAGTGAATCACTGACTCCAGTTTGTTCTTACCGCAAGCAAGCAACGTGGGATTTAGTGGAGAATATTAATGTAAGGTTGAAGTCAAGACAGTTACAACATATTGATGAGACACGTTGTATCAGTTAGTCTTCAAATGTTATCCAATTAGAAAAAATATATTAGCAACAGATTTTATACAACGTCGATTTTCAAAAGAAGCTTATGTTTTGAGGGATGTAATCTATGGCGGATTAAGGGGGGGGGCTGAACAAGCTAAAGGCAAGAGCCCCCAAAGATTTAAGAGCCCCCAAACTTAGTATATTTTATAATAAAGGTGGAGAAATGTTTGCATGAATCCCTGATATATCAAAAAATAAATAAATTAATAAAAATCGTATCTATTAATCTGATCGCTATTCGGACACGATAGTCTTGGTAATCGGAAAACCAGATTTGATAAGCTTAATAAGGGATAATATTAAAGAATATTGTTTATATTCTTTAAATTCAAAATTATCATTAAGTTCTCCTGGTCGTATGGAAGTGTGTAGGCTTGTGTTGCAAGCGATGTAGGGATCTATTCTCAAAGGTGGAATATTTTTTTTCATTCATCTTTTTACACTCAATATTAGGATACCGGCAAACAGTTAATTCTTCGTGTTCGTTTTTTTTTCATGAATAATCTTTTTGGCTGAGAAGGCTGATCCCGTAGTACAGACAACGCATGAGCAAGGAATCAATGGACTATTTAGTTACAGTCTTATATATTAGCTGCTAGCGATCATTTTATTTAAATGGACGCTGGCTAGATAGGGCCCCAGTTTGAATTGCAGTCAGGGGCCCCGTGCAGTCTTAATCCGCCCCTGGATGTAATTCATCTTAAGGAGACAAATAATAGTGTTAAATTCTTATTTAACAGATGTAATTATCAGGATGCAAACATCTCTGAACATTTAGCGTACACACAACAAACATTTCTGTACATTTAGCGTACAAATAAAAAACATCTCTGCACATTTAGCGTACAAAACTACAAACATCTCTGTACATTTAGCGTACAAAACAAAAAACATCTCTGTACATTTAGCGTACAAAACAACACACATCTCTGTACATTTAGCGTAAAAATTTACAAACATCTCAAGACATGTGGCGTACAAGACAACAAACATCTCAAGACATGTGGCGTACAAGACAACAAACATCTCAAGAAATGTGGCGTACAAGACAACAAACATCTCAAGACATGTGGCGTACAAGACAACAAACATCTCAAGACATGTGGCGTACAAGACAACAAACATCTCAAGACATGTGGCGTACAAGACAACAAACATCTCAAGACATGTGGCGTACAAGACAACAAACATCTCAAGACATGTGGCGTACAAGACAACAAACATCTCAAGACATGTGGCGTACAAGACAACAAACATCTCAAGACATGTGGCGTACATGACAACAAACATCTCAAGACATGTGGCGTACAAGACAACAAACATCTCAAGACATGTGGCGTACAAGACCAAGTTGACAACTCTTGTGCACAACTGGTGCAGACTGTTTTCTAACTCCTAGAGCAAGGGTATTCAAAGTCCGGCCCGCGGGTCAAATACGGCCTGCGTTTAAGTTTAAAGAGGCCCACAGCCTCAAGTAAAAAGCAAATAAGTGACTCGTGGATTTTGTCAGTAATTCAGAAATTATGTTTAAAAGAAAAGCATAAATTATAATTATGTTCTGTTTGAGTACAAAATTCAATGACGTCAAATAATGGCTAAAATCTATGACGTTTTACTTTTTACAAACGTGGAGCTTGATTACAAAATGATGATGACGTTATGTGTTAATATGTATAAGAAATTCGTTGAAGTCAGGTGGCAAACATCCATGACGTAATAATTCTTATTTTTGAGAATATGGAAAGGAAATGAATGCATCGTTGGTGTACTTCAATTTTTTAAACATTTTTTTACATAAAATTTGTTGTTATAACATCTGTGGCTAGGGTCATATTACAATAAATATTATTGATTTTAAATTAATTAGTATAAAATAAACATCTTTAACTTTGCGCCTGTTAATTATTTTTTTAGGAATTTCTTATAATGGAATAAGATTTTTAACGTTACAAAAATCGCAATAGTATTGTCCATTGCTCCATCGCAAAAAATTCACAATTCCAAAATACAAACAAAACAAAACAATCGTTTAATTAAGAGGCCTGTAACTCAGTCTTAACGTTAGTTATCTTTACTATCTTAACCTGCACCATAGTTTTACTTCATAGAACACGGCCCTTTTTGCCAACTGTTTAGACACCCCCGTCCTAGCGTTAAAACATCCCCACACAAAACACACTTTGGCAGTATGCACAACCCATTACACACACACACACACACATACAATCAGACATACAAAATACACGCCAATATGTGCCCATACAAAAGCACACACCGACCACCAGCGCCCCCCCCAACTCATCAATTTCAAGGTTTATATAACCTGAGATTAAATATTATAAAGTTGTCAAATATGGACAATAATCATTGGCATGAGGAAGCAAAGGGAAAGAATAACAAACAATGCATATCAAAACTAAGATAGCAATACACGGGTAAAAAAATAAATATAATAAAAGAGGAAACACTTGAAGAAAGGGGAGAGTATCCTGTATAATGTTTTAAGATAATTTGTTTCAACACGAACATGCAATATAGTTACTAAAGTAAGACGAGTCTGCTTTAATTGAGTCCTTCATGAACCACAAGTGCTTGACAATAAGAGGACCGCTGCACTGCGCCTAATGAGGGTAACACATTCTGTATAATTTGAAAATCATCGAACTACCCCTTCTGTGGTTCAACAATTCATGATAACAATTGACCTGCTTTTAATGAATCCAACTATTCGTGATAACATGAGAACCACTGGACTATTTTTTTTATGGGCTACCTATCGTGAAAACAATGGTTATGTTGGAAGTGCTAAAATAAACATTGGTTGCTTTCTCTTGTTGACACAGAGATTTAAAGGCTCAACCTGTGTGTTGGTGATGTGTTGGTTTCGTTTTTTTAATTTTATTTTTTGTCGTTGAGTGTTTGTGAGTGGTTTTGTGTTTGTGTTTTATCCCCGGGAAGAAGAAAAGTGGGGAAGGCTGGTGTATAGAAACTGGTTCTGTAGGTTTCGGATCGGTGTTTGAGCAGACGACAAGGTTATGTCTTGATGACCCAAATGTTCTACCCCGACCTTTTTATTGGTAAAGAATGTTTTGTAATGTTCAGTAACACTCAACTATATTTATTTATTTAGTTATTTAGTTGCTTATATAACCAGCCAATTATCGAAAGTTTTCAAATGGGTGACCATTGTGTTCAATGCCCAGCTGACAACGCTCACTAATTGAATCCTAAATGTTCCTAATTATTTCAATTGGTATGACGACACATTCTCTTTCATTGGCTTCTCATAATGCAGGGGTCTCCAAACTACGGCCAGCGGGCCAGATGCGGCCCGCGAGGCCCTCTCATCCGGCCCCTGGAGACCTTTTGATCTCAAAAAAAAAGATACTACTTTTACCTTTAGTTTACTACAAAACTGTGTGTAGTCGGCCCTCAAACTGCTGTTTGACAGTTAATGCGGCCCTACGCCAGAAACGTTTGGAGACCCCTGTCTTAACACATTGATTGTGTCTGGTATTAGGGTGTAAACATCGTGTTTAACATACCTCCAATAAGAAGAAATCCATGGGGGTCAAACCCGGTGAATGAGGAGGGTACTCGATGGTTCCACTTCGTCCTACCCATCTGTTTGGTACTTGGCCATCGAGATAGGCCCTTACGTCACGATGCTAGTGAGGAGGTGCTCCACCCTGCTGGAAGTGGGGGGGGTGCTCCACCCTGCTGGAAGTGGGGGTGAGCTACACTCTGCTGGAAGTGGGGGGGTGTGCTCCACCCTGCTGGAAGTGGGGTGTGCTCCACCCTGCTGGAAGTGGGGGGTGTGCTCCACCCTGCTGGAAGTGGGGGGTGTGCTCCACCCTGCTGGAAGTGGGGGGTGTGCTCCACCCTGCTGGAATTGGGGGGGGGGTGCTCCACCCTGCTGGAAGTGGGGTGTGTGCTCCATCCTGCTGGAAGTGGGGGGTGTGCTCCACCCTGCTGGAAGTGGGGGGAGGTCCACCCTGCTGGAAGTCGTGCTCCACCCTGCTGGAAGTGGGGGGGTGCTCCACCCTGCTGGAAGTGGGGGTGTGCTCCACCCTGCTGGAAGTGGGGGTGTGCTCCACCCTACTGGAATTGGGGGGGTGCTCCACCCTGCTGGAAGTGGGGGTGTGCTCCACCCTGCTGGAAGTGGGGGTGTGCTCCACCCTGCTGGAAGTGGGGGTGTGCTCCACCCTGCTAAAAGTACCGTTCTGAATTCTCTTGGATGCATGGCATAGCGAATTCTTGTAGCAAGTTCAGGTAACTTGCACCATTCACGCTATCATCAAAAAGAAAGGTCCAATTAAACCAAATGCTGGCAAGCTACACCACACTGTAGCCACTGGGAGGTTCCCGTGGTGTGCCACTGTCACATGAGGGTTGTCAGCTGCCCTGTAGAAGCAATTGTGACGATTAATTGAACCATTAACTTGAATGTATCCACATCCCTCCAAACAATTTTGCTTGGGAATTGATTGCCCTCCCCACATTTTGCTTGGTACCATTCACAAACTTGAATTTTCCTTTCAAAATCATCTTCATTGAGAGCGCCCACTAATTGTTATGAACTGTCAAAGATTGTGTATCATGGACCATAATGGCCACCAATTTAAACACTTTTGATATTTAGCTGGTTTCTACATAATTTGTTCACAGTATTTTGATTGTATTATAATAAATGTTTGTTTTATGGTCATTTAAAGAGTATATACATTTGTTGGACACCCTGTATATCATATGTTTGTGTGTGCGTAAGTATGTGTGTGTGTATTTATTTGTTTATTAAATTTTTAAAATAACGTTCCAAGCTACCAGAAAGAAATTTTATACCTTATAAATATAGATGCGTTGATTTTACACGGCAAGGATATATAAAACTAAAGTTAACATTCATTTGTGATTATTAATAACAATTGATGATAAATACCTAAAATTAATTTTGCATTTCAAAGAAAAAAAATCAAATATAATAATCTCTCATTTCCCATCAAACGTCATTTCTATCTTCCTTGAAAATTGTATTTTAACTTACAGTGTTACCTCGAGATACGAATGTTGAGAGATACGAAAAATATAAGATACGAAAGGCCACTCGAAGAATTTTCTGTTCCAAGATACGAAAAAAAAATCCAATATACGAAAAACACGCAGCTGACAACATTGGGCATCCCGCGTCTGCATTCAACGCGCCACCAACAGTTCTAGCGCAGTTCAATGACATTCGACTGACTCATTTCAGAAACATTGTATGATGCTGTCAAAAACAAGCTTCCTGGGATCACCATTAATTTTGTTAAGACACATTTAGTATTTAGTAAGCGAAGATTTAAAAAAATATTTTTTTAAAAAATAAGACAAGAAAATGGTGGAAGCGAGGCAAAGGAAATGAAAGGTGAAACAAAATTAGAAAGCGAAAAACAAACAGTTCAAGTGTTATGTTGTGTTTATTTAGTGTAAAGTTTTACTAAATGTAAGTGTTTATTTAGCATTAATTCATGCAAAGCTTATTCATAGCGTATTATTTTCAAAAAAATTAAGTGTTTCGTACGTAATGCCGTAATGTTTTCTGCCATCCGTTCTCCTCCCCTACCACATTCTCCAACACTTCGCCACATCGCCTCACTCGAAAGGTACATTTTCATACATATTATTTTTCATTGATTTTATACAGTTTTCATTGTTTTATTATTATGCGTTTGATTTAAAATGTGTACTTTTAAGGATTTAAGAATCCTACTTTGTTTTTCTATAGTTTTCCATGATATCTTCAATTTTTAGTGTTGTTTCTGTGTGGCTTCGAACGGATTACGTATTTTACATGTAAATCTTTGTTCGAGATACGAAAAATCCAAGATACTAAAGCCAACCCGGAACAGATTAATTCCGTATCTTGAGGTCACAGAAAAGTATTTTATATTTCCATCTCTGCCTCTACGCACACTTGAGGTCACAGTAAAGTATTTTATATTTCCATCTCTGCCTCTACGCACACTTGAGGTCACAGTAAAGTATTTTATATTTCCATCTCTGCCTCTACGCACACTTGAGGTCACAGTTCAGTATTTTATATTTCCATCTCTGCCTCTACGCACACTTGAGGTCACAGTAAAGTATTTTATATTTTCATCTCTGCCTCTACGCACACTTCACTCAAACAAACGTGAACTAAAGAATTTTTTATGGACCTAATGAACAAAACTAATGAAATAACAAAAATACAAAAATGAAGTATTCCTACCACAATCTCTTACTTCAGATATCTATTGCTAGCAATCTCTTGCTTCAGATATCTATTACCAGCAATCTCTTGCTTCAGATATCTATTACCAGCAATCTCTTGCTTCAGATATCTATTACCAGCAATCTCTTGCTTCAGATATCTATTACCAGCAATCTCTTGCTTCAGATATCTATTACCAGCAATCTCTTGCTTCAGATATCTATTACCAGCAATCTCTTGCTTCAGATATCTATTACCAGCAATCTCTTGCTTCAGATATCTATTACCAGCAATCTCTTGCTTCAGATATCTATTACCAGCAATCTCTTGCTTCAGATATCTATTACCAGCAATCTCTTGCTTCAGATATCTATTACCAGCAATCTCTTGCTTCAGATATCTATTACCAGCAATCTCTTGCTTCAGATATCTATTACCAGCAATCTCTTGCTTCAGATATCTATTACCAGCAATCTCTTGCTTCAGATATCTATTACCAGCAATCTCTTGCTTCAGATATCTATTACCAGCAATCTCTTGCTTCAGATATCTATTACCAGCAATCTCTTGCTTCAGATATCTATTACCAGCAATCTCTTGCTTCAGATATCTATTACCAGCAATCTCTTGCTTCAGATATCTATTACCAGCAATCTCTTGCTTCAGATATCTATTACCAGCAATCTCTTGCTTCAGATATCTATTACCAGCAATCTCTTACTTCAGATATCTATTACTAGCAATCTCTTGCTTCAGATATCTATTACCAAGATTTTCTTACTTTAGATATCTTTTACCAATAATTTTTTAACACAGATATCTAAGACTAATTTGATCCATCAAAGTCAGAGCAGAAAGATTTTTACGATTTACATTTTTTCCCAAATGATCAGAATTGACGATCTCTCACTCTGCTCGCCAGTCTGCTACAGAATCTAAGTAATCCTCAAAGTTATCTATTGACGCTCTGTGAAATGTTATTTCTTATTGTGGAGCTAGAGAAATAGTTTTGTTGTCTTGTGTTAAGTTTGTCCTGTTAAATTTTGATTACCTTTAGTAGAATACTAGAATATATGTGTGTTTGCAAAATATGAATGTGTAAATGGTAATCAACAACAACAAATATTCGAATTATTTCGATGAGTCAAGGAATCCAAGCTAATCAGCAAGCAAGATGGCCGCTTGGTGTTTTCGTGAGTATAGTCCTTGAAGGGTAGTTATAGTAAATGACGTACACTCTTGCGCGTTGCCGGGGGGTATGAGGCATGAGGGGGAAAGGGGGCGGCCATGTACGTAATCTCATGTCGTTTTCTAAGCCAACGAGAATCCTCAGACGCAGTAGTCCACGTGACTATAAATACTTGTCTATTTGCATGATACCATACCCCCCCTCCCCTCCAGTCATTGTCCCCAAGGCC
This sequence comes from Ampullaceana balthica, assembly GCA_944989445.1. Classification (NCBI taxonomy): domain Eukaryota; kingdom Metazoa; phylum Mollusca; class Gastropoda; family Lymnaeidae; genus Ampullaceana; species Ampullaceana balthica. The sequence goes on from CALYLW010000025.1 coordinate 1,754,202, forward strand.
GCTAAGTTGATATTATGTCAGGAGAGATGCAGCACTTGTGCTAAAAGACGCTTATAATTTGGATATAAGTGATATCAGCCACTGGGTGAACTAACTCTGATCGTCTTACGTTCCTTCTGCACGTACCATTTTATACGGGACGTAATGATAGCAGGGCGACTCGAAAGCTTTTGAGATTATACTTATAACAGATACTGGTTCCCCAAAGGCAACCAAAATTTGCTTTGTTTTTGTTGACCCCTCTCCCCACCTCCACACACATCCCAATAAAACACAATGCTAACCACATCCATATCACATTGACTTACTGGCCCTAGTTTGATGGGCAACGCTAACCACTTCCATATCACATTGACTTACGGGCCCTAGTTTGATGGGAAACGCTAACCACTTCCATATCACATTGACTTACTGGCCCTAGTTTGATGGGTCTAACTTCTGCTGTTACCATTCGGTGGAGGGCTGGGGGCGACTTATTTTATTGTGGGATGTTAACTTTTGTTGTCATAGAAGTGCTGCATGAATCATAAAAAAAATCTACACGCATAATTAAATACCAACAGTAGTCATTAAGTGATTAAAAGTAAGATTAAATTCCTACAAGTGTGATTAAATACCAATAATAATCATTGAGTGGCTAAATTCACGACTGAATGCATACAAGAATAATTGAATGTCAAAATGTATGAATTAGTAATGAAATATGCAGTTTTCATATCCTAATGTATAATTGAACAACTACATCGAATGCCTGCATGTAAGATTAAAATCGGTGTACATTTGTTTTGTGAACGATTTAAATAAGAATAGAATTAAGTAAGGTAGAGGCTATACACATGTCTGATTAGGTTCATTAACCTTGACATCATTTATAATAAGCAGAAAACATTCATTTGGCGAAAATGTAGTAAATAAATAAATTATTTATTTAGTAAATAAAATATATAACAATTAGGAGGGAATTTTTCCTTCTCTAAGTTAATCTATTTCTATGTAGCCTACCTCTCGTATTATGTTTGGAGCTTAGATAGCATATGATCAATGATAAAGGATCATAAGATACCGGTAAATAATTAAGGTCTAGACTCTAGAGATAAAAAATGTAAGGCATACGGATAGATGTATAAATTATACAATTCATGCATGGTAGAGACAGACTTGATACAGATAGACAAGGAACAGAGACACTGATACAGAACTAAGCACAAGTTACATTGTAAAGACACACTTGGTACAGAGAGACAAGGAACAGAGACACTGATAGAGAACTAAGCACAAGTTACATTGTAAAGACACACTTGGTACAGAGAGACAAGGAACAGAGACACTGATAGAGAACTAAGCACAAGTTACATTGTAAAGACAGACTTGGTACAGAGAGACAAGGAACAGAGACACTGATAGAGAACTAAGCACAAGTTACATTGTAAAGAGGCTGGGTGGAGTCTGAGCGTGGTTAGTGGGCTAGTATGACACTCCTCGGCTCAAGGAAATGAAGAGTTCTACCCGCGTCTGAAAGCTTTGTCGACAGGCAAAAGGCCTGCCGGAAATGATGGAGGGGATAGTGATGTCGTCTGCTACGCCTGTGCGTGTCACCGGAAGTGGGGGATCGATTGCTAGCATACGTAATGAGCCGCAATGCGACTGGATAAACTGTGCAGCCCTCAGACCATCGATTTCTCTTGTTTGTCGTTTTTAAATGTGTTTTTTTAGGCCCCGGCTCTCGCACTGCAGTCACCCAGCCAGTTCAGATAATGATTTCCATGGACATGTTGTTTTTGGGGGGCTGACATTATCCAGTTTTATAAATGATTTCCCTTGGTTATTTCAGAGACGGAAAGATGGCACGAGTGTAATGGAATACATTTGAAATTATTTAAAATATATATCTTTTATTTTTGTTGATGTTGGTTTTAGCAGACGATTGTGTAGATACCATTGGCGTTGACATCAGTAGGAGTTTTATTTCTTTAGGTCAAATTTGAATTCAGAGAGTGTGTAGGTACTTGCTTGCGTTTAGCATTCATGTCCAAGCGAAAAGCTTTAATACAATATAAGCCAGCAATTTGTTGACTATATATATATATAACTGTCCTGAAATACACCGAGTCCTGCTCTGGTGTCATCTTCAATGTACTAAAATAGAACACTGACGTCATGACTTCCAAACGGCTAGTAACCCAATCCCTTGTATGACGTCCCACGAAAGTTACGCTAAGATATCATCTGTTAAGGAGTATCGTGTTTTGTATGGGACGAATAGGGTAAATCCTTAATACCACTCCAGCAGTATCAGAGCTCGTGTCAACTAAGTATCATTGTCCCAGTAAACAAGCTATCATATGTCCATTACATAACGTATCATTGATCAAGTAAAGAAAGTATCATTGATCAAGTAAAGAAAGTATCATTGATCAAGTAAAGAACGTATCATTGATCAAGTAAAGAAAGTATCATTGATCAAGTAAAGAACGTATCATTGATCAAGTAAAGAACGTATCATTGATCAAGTAAAGAAAGTGCCACATATATTCAGTACATTGAGTAGCATATGTCAAGTATGCACAGTATCAGACATTAAGAAAATCAACACTTACAGTAACAGTAAACAATATATCCTTGTATATCAAAGTAACAGTAAACAATGTATCCTTGTACATCAAAGTAACAGTAAACAATGCATCCATGTACATCAAAGTAACAGTAAACAATCTATCCTTGTAATTAATCAATGAACGTAATAAAATTCAAGTAAAGAACGTATCAACTGCAGAGTGAAACAAGTGTTACAAGCTCATTAAAACCAATATCAGGGGGTCCAGTAAAGTCAGTATAAGAGTTTCAGTAAAGTAAGTATCAAATGTCTACTTAAGGCTGCATCAGAGGTCTTGTATTAGAGCCAGTATTCAGAGAGGAAGTTTTAAAAAGATAACTAAATCTTCACTCAATAGTATTGATTAGTTTCATGAATAACAATATAGCAACGAAATTAAAATGTCACCCAAATGGTTGATGTTAAGAAACATTGTATGCGTCTGAATATTTCATTATTGCTGTTGATGCTGAGAATAATCCTACAACATTTGCCCTGACGTCTCTAAGACGGTGCAAAGAGTTAATCATAATAACGCGTCCTCTGTCTTTACGTAATTGCTGACATACTTCCACCTACGTTACAAACTCTCAACCTATCGATATGTTGCGAAATTGCAAAGTCTGTGCTGTCACTCAATGACGAACTGTAACAATCTGTTGTGACGTTATGACAGCCAATGTCCTAACTGCAAGCCATCTCGTGATAAAATACGATACTTAGCGAATGGAGTTTTGGCTTTTTTGTTTTCCGTAATGGCGAAAAAAATTACTTCACATCTATATATTTAAAGCTGTTATTTTTCCGACATGAAATTGTTTCTTCCCAAATTTTATCAGCACAAATAGCAAAATTTCGAAGACTCTCTTGAAGGTCCAGAGAATGACCAGGAACTTGTTTTATCGATACCAGGTGGTGATCGTTTCCTATCGATACCAGTGGGAAAATAATATTGAAAATACCCGGAAACTTGAGATGTAGTGTGTTGTACCATATGCCATTCTTTGCATCAAGTCATTACGCCTCAAGTACATCCCGACTTTGACATCCGACACCGATGCTATAAAATGTTGACATAAACTTGACATAGCGTTGATTGTTGCATTATATCAGCTTTCTGTCTGACGTCATCTAACAAAGCCTTCATGCTACCCCAGCTTCGACGATCCCTACGTCACAGATTTAGTGTCTAGTTCAACGGTGGCCAAACCTCGGCTCGCGAGCCGCATGTGGCTCTTCTGCGTTCACATTGCGGCTCGCGTACAGTTTATGATAGATATTTTAAAATGATTTCTGGAAGATTAGCCAAGCCAAGTTTAATGACCTATAGTGATTCAATGCGGCTCTAAACCCTTTTATATATATTTTAAAATGGCTCTATGCCTACTACGTCCCTGGGACGTATGTCAATGAAACCCTTGATCTCACGGCCCGGTGGTGTAGAGATCAGTCCAGGGTCGCCAGGGCTCCCTCCCCTGAATCAATACAACTTAATGAGTCTGCTAATAGCCCCTGGACAGAATGACGTCAGCTCCCTGGTAAAAGAACGAGTCAGATTTGCTCTATAAATATGTAGGGATTAATTTCACATAGCGAATATTACGCCATAACTAGGCGTATTTCAATCAGAAAGAATTCATTGGGGTCAGGTGGTGTTTCTAATGCGGGCCTTAGTACCTGTAGTTGGCGACTGTTTTAAATGACTGACCAAACAGGAACTAAAAGAAAGTCAAGCAAGAATTATATTCGGCACTTAGCATTATGATGAATAAAATGGTTGCTTGGATGGACTATTCAACAAGTCGTGTCATTGACTTCTACTTATTTATTGACCTTTCAAGAGGGTTGGTTGGACAGGTCTAGCTAGAAATAGACCTTCTTTTAATAAAAAGAGTAGGCTTATTGACCTTTCAATAAGGTGAGCAAGAAAGGTCTCTGAGATTGACTTAGTCATGAGGGAAAGGGAAGGTCTTCCTAAAATAACGATATATAACACTCGATAATAGGGGGGTTTAATTTCTCCAAACGTAACTGAACACATCTGTGAGAAATACTTGAGTATTCCAATTTGTTAACTATTTGATTGCTGATTGATTGCTAGTTGAATTCTATACTACTACAATATGTTACAACTAGTTGAATGCTGATTCTATACTACTACAATATGTTACAACTAGTTGAATGCTGATTCTATACTACTACAATATGTTACAACTAGTTGAATGCTGATTCTATACTACTACAATATGTTACAACTAGTTGAATGCTGATTCTATACTACTACAATATGTTACAACTAGTTGAATGCTGATTCTATACTACTACAATATGTTACAACTAGTTGAATGCTGATTCTATACTACTACAATATGTTACAACTAGTTGAATGCTGATTCTATACAACTACAATATGTTACAACTAGTTGAATGCTGATTCTATACTACTACAATATGTTACAACTAGTTGAATGCTGATTCTATACTACTACAATATGTTACAACTAGTTGAATGCTGATCCTAGACTGGAAAAGGTTAGTGCGACACAGATCGTGTCAAATAATTCTCAGTCCACTTCCACAAAATTATAAACATCCAGGGATCCAAAGTCACCTCACTTTACCGTTAGACCGAAAATGCCATCCCTGGTGGATCGCCCCTCCGTACAACAGTTCCTAAGCTACGCCACTGCACCATTGTCTTACAACTAGTTGACTGTTGATATTTGCAAGGCTTCATCAAATCACGTCACGACCAAGGGGAATAATCTCGGACCAGGGGGGCATCAGATGAGTGCCCCTGGCGGGGAGACAATGTTGACTATTAAACTCGTACAAGTGTTCCAGTGTACACAATGCTCCCTGGCGACAATGTGCACATGCGTACAAATCTGAACTTGGGAGTTTGTGTACAAGAAAAGCTGTTCTCGGAATATGTTGTCTGATTTTTGTTCTTTTGTGTGTGTGTGTGTGTAATTATTTTCCCTTCTTGTTGTTTATTTTTGTTTGTGTGTGTGTTAAGCGTGGGCGCGTAACACATGTGTTTTAATGAATAACAATACTCAACTTATTCCAGTAAAGCAGAGTTATAGAAACGTTATGTAATATTTAAATCAATCCGTTAGGATCTTATTCATACACAAATATTCATAGTATTTTCAGCATCTGCTCTAGTGTTGCTAGACACAAAATAATGGCGTCTGTATGTCTGTATGTCATACTGGAATAACCCTGAATGTTCCATATGATATGTGTTGAGTCTCTTGCAAGGAGATTAGGAAGGTAATTAACCAAAGATACGTATTAAAATACACGAGGGTCAAAATCATATGAAAATGAGATATAAGGATGATTTAGTGAAACTTCGTGAGGTACGTAGTATCACACTTACTTGTAGTTCTACTGGTGTCAATAAACCCCATAAGCTAACAGTCACACGACATCAGAATACCCGTCATACGCTAAGTAACTTGTAGATCTGTGTTGCCAAAGTAAAGCAGATATAAATAACGATAGTCAAATTCCCGGTATTTGTGCTCGGTGGGGTTTTCTAAACAAAGACACACACACACACACACACACACACACACACAAACACACAGCATGCTCACAATTACATACACTCACACACACACACATATATATATATATATATATATATATATATATATATATATATATATATATATATATATATATATATATATATATATATATATAAATATATATATATATATATATATATATATGTGTGTGTGTGTGTGTGTGTATACAGTGGAAACCTTGGTATACGTCTGCTTTGGTACAAGTCCAACTTGGTATACGTCCTGATTTGACGCGAAACATTTTGCTTGGGATACGACCTTTGTTTGGAATACGACCTTTTGGGAATACGACCCTCGTGCTAGAATTTGTATGGGGTCGCCCATAAATGACGTCACACTATTTCGGTCGATTTCCCTTCCCTCCTCGTCACGCGATGTCACAGAAAGTTACCCCCTCAAATATGACATCACAAAGTTCCCCCCCCCCAAATAAAACCCGTAATTTCTTTTTAAAAATGAGCATGTTTCAAATCACTTTATTGTCATTTAAGTATGTATATAAGTTTAGTGTAATACGTGAAACCATTTAAATTTAAAACAACATTAAATAAATACATTGAAAGCAATCAAATATTTAAGCGTATTTTTTATTTAAAATTGCGCGTTTTAATGTGACGTCACATTTCTTAAACAACCCCCTTCACCTCGTCACACATCGTCACTGAAGTGTAACCCCCTCCCCACCAGATGCCTGACGTCATTTTATACGTTTTTAAGCGATATAGTGTTTTGGTACGGCAGTTGCTAGCATACAGTGGACGATTCGCGCAAAATCTTTGTCACGTGATTTTTGCGGTTTTCTGGCTGTTGTTTTTTTTTAATTCACTTGCCATGTTCTAAGTAAGTAAGTGAGATTAGCCTAATAACGTAAAAATAATGGTTACTGTCACCATGGAGCTGAAAAAAAGAGATTGTTATATAAATTAAATTGGTGTAATTGTCGCGGGACTTAATTGAAGTAATAATGCCAATAATGACGATTTCTATGATCGTGAAAAAACAAAGACTCTATTAAATGTACAAGGGTAGTGAAATCGATTACAAAACAAAGAAAGGGACATTAGAGCACATCAAAAAATTGCTTTTGATCTAGATCCACGAAAAAAAATGGTTTAAGTTCTTTTTATGTATGTATTTCAGTATTCTATCTACTATGGCATCCGTCCATCCTCATGGGATGATGGCGTTTCCTCCTGCTCCTCTACCCCCTTCCCCTTTCTCCTGGCCCTTTTCTCCTCGCTCCTGGCTGTAAGGAAAGCTTCCGCGACTTGAATGCCTTCGCGCACTTTTGCCCGCCAGGAGGTGCGCCCCACAGCAATGGTCTCCTACGTTTTATAGTCAATCTGCGCCAGAGTCATGTCAGGGGCGTCCTCTCTTCCGCATACCAGTTGCCAGTTCGCCGTAAAGCAAGGCTCTTGGAATGCACTCCGAGCTCATCCTGCGGACATGTCCCAACCACCGCAGGCGCCTCTCACTCAGGATTGAGTGCATGCGCAGCATATGACTCCTTCTGAGTACCTCGACATTCGTGTTCTTGTCCTGCCACTTGATGTGCAGAATCCTTCGCAAGCATCGTAAGTGGAAGCTGTTGAGTTGCTTTGTTTGTTTGGCATAGGTCGTCCAGCACTCGCTGCCATAGAGGAGTGTGTTGAGCACGCAGGCCTGGTACACAGTGATTTTCGTCCTATCAGTAAGCTGTGCATTGTTCCACACTCTTTGATTCAGCTTAGCCATTAAAGATGCGGCCGTGCCGATTCTGGTTTCAATTTCCTTTTCCAGGGAGAGTGTCCTTGTGATGTTACTGCCAAGGTAAGTAAAATCCTCGACGACATCCAAGGTGTTTCCCTCGTTGGAAATTGCTGGGAAGCAGTCTGTTCCTTGTCTCATAATGTTGGTCTTTTTTAGGCTTATCGTTAGACCAAAATCCTTCCATGCCTCTGAGAACTTATTGACCAAAAGATGGAGACCTATCTCTGAATGTGAGGTAAGGGCTGCGTCATCCGCGAAGAGCAACTCTCTAATTAAAACAGTTTCCACTTTTCTCTTCGCACGGTATTAAGTAATATTTCAGTATTAAGCTGTGTTTAAATTATTTTGCACAACCACGTCAATAAATGTTTAAATATGTAAATAACAATACGATTTTTTTCATGGGAACGCGTTAATCATTTTCCCTCTAGTTCTTATAGTAAAAACAGGCTTGTTATACATCCCTTTGGGTATACGTCCAAGGGTCATGAACAGATTAAAGACGTATACCGAGGTACCACTGTATATATATATACTAGAAATATACCCGCATGTGTAGCGGGACTGTGCTGACCCTTTATCCCAGTATTAGTTGCTGGTTATTACAATTTTTATTTGCAAAGTTAAATTTCAGATTCATCTATTAGTTAAAATCTTATGGGAAACAGATATATGCCATTTTACCGCGTGAGTTGTTTTCACTTAATGCAGTGCCTTTTGACATTACCTTAATATTTAGAAGATATGATTTATTAAATAATGAATTTGACGACCATGATAACTAAATTTAACATTTCATTCCCACTTGTACAAAATAAACATAACTTATAGATTTTCCGAAAGAGCTCTGCCACCCTCGTCACTCAAAAATTTCATATATAATTACGAAACTGTGTCGTATCACAATTGTAAGTAATATTATATATGTAACCGCGTCTATGAGATAAAAAAAATATGTGGCACTATCCCTTAATAAATAGCAGTAAAAAAAGGATTTAAAAAACCCATGTTTATAAGCGGACTAAAAAGAAGAAAATAGTTAAAACTTATTAGTTCAAGTACTTCGATTTAATATGACTAAAACGTGGGGCGGGCGCTTATGAGGTTTAACATATGCGGTTCACTCATTCTCTCACTTATAGATCTCTTTAAAGTTTTTGACTATAAATCCCTTATATATGAGACATAACTAACAGTATTGATTATTTTCAAACGCGACAAACATTTACAGACTGAATCTGTCTTAACTCAACTTTGCTTCATAACCCTGGGGGGGGGAGTCTGGTCACCGATCGCTTGACCGAGCTCAGCGTGACACGTAAAATGTAAACAAAAGCACGCCGGTACTTCGATGGGTCGACGTCAAAGCGTCAACTCAAACTCTCACGTGGAAAAAAAACAATAACAAACCGTGAATTTGAATTACATACGTTATAAAAGGATACACTAAAAATGCATAAATTTAATTACGGTACGTTCGATCGATCTGAAATTTTGATACGATGCATTGTTAGGTGAGACGGGTCTGTGTGCCAAATGTCAGCTCGATCGGATCACGGGAAGTGGGTCACTTTTTACTTTTGTTTTTCCGCCCGCCCAAGACAGAGAGACAGAGAGAGAGAGAGAGATGACGACAGAATGACAGAGAGACAGAGACGGCCGTGAAGTTAATATAAGTGATTTAATAAAACAAACCCGTAAAAATAAAGTTTTTTGACTATAAATCACTTATATATGAGACATAACTAACAGTATTGTTTATTTTCAAACGCGACAAACATTTACAGACTGAATCTGTCTTAACTCAACTTTGCTTCATAACCCTGGGAGGGGGGTGGGGGAGAGGAGAAAAGTCTGGTCACCGATCGCTTGACCGAGCTCAGCGTGACACGTAAAATGTAAACAAAAGCACGCCGGTACTTCGATGGGTCGCGTCAACGCGTCAACTCAAACTCTCACGTAGGAAAAAAACAAGAACAAAAAGTGAACTTGAATTACATACGTTCTATAAGGATAAACTAAAAATGCATTAATTTAATTACGGCACGTTCGATCGATCTGAAATTTTGATACCATGCATTGTTAGGTAAGATGGGTCCGTGTGCCAAGTTTCAGCTCGATCGGATCACGGGAAGTAGGTCATTTTTGTTGACTTTTGTTTTTCCGCCCGCCCAAGACAGAGAGACAGACAGAGAGAGATGACGACAGAACGACAGAGACGGTGGTGAAGTTAATATAAGGGATTTAAAAAGGCAAACGCTACATAACTCATAGCGCAAATAAACAAAATTATAAATGTCATTTCTAAAACACATTAAAAAAAAAGCAGTCGTATTAAAATGATATTAAAAAAATGTGCACACCATATTTAGATAATAAAAGGTTATAGAAAGCTGGCCGCATAAAATAAAGTCTTGTTATAAAGTAAATGTACTGGACCAAAATAACTCTTCCTTTTGACGTATTCATAGTCGTATCAACAGGGAAATAATATTGAACATTCGTTATGTCTCTATATTTTAAGATTTACGGTTTTTATGCAATGTGTATAATTTCAAAAAGGAATCTTTTTTTTTGTTCACTATTTCTGATAAGTCAACATATTTTGTAAAATTATATTCAAAATCAATGCACACACACACACCAGATTTTCTATCTGAAAAATAAAAAAAAATGGAAAAAAAGATTCAACCGTCTGTTAATAAGCGCATCTGAAAAATGATTAAAAAGCGATTTTAGAAATGGCCTATGCTATTCCGACTACAAAGGAATGAACATAACATGTTCAATTCGCAATTCATATTAATTAAGCGTTTTCAGGATCACTTTATTAAATTTAGTCAACTTCTGTTAATACGTTCGGTAGCGAAAGTTTATAATGTATAGTGTATATAAAGCTTATGTAAACTGTTTTAAAGTGTACGTTTATTTGACAAAGGCCATCGCTTTCAACATAAAATAAACTCGCTACATCTATGATTTTTACTTAAATGTCGAGTTATGATTTAATTTTTTTTTAAGTCGCTATTTATTTCACACATCTAAAATATTAATACAATGCATCGTGAAAAAAAATTTGAAATAAAATAATTTAAACGCATATGTATTATATATAGCTCAGTTGATGTTTGTATGTTTGTTTGTTTGTATCCATTAAAAAAGGCCACTACTTTTTTGACATTTTTCCAAAAGATCTCTGCCACTGTCGTCACTAAAAAAGCTCTTATATATTTACAACACTGCATCGTAACACAATTGTAATTAATACAATATTTCCAACAGCGTCTATGAGATAAAGATAATATGGCCCTACCCCCCTCAAAGGCAAAATCTACTTAACCTATAGCGCCAATAAATTAAATTTTAAACGTTGTATGTGAAATGTACTTTCTAAAATACTTGAAAGAAACTAAAGCAGTATACATAGTTTTAAAAAGAATTCAAGAAAATGTGCGCACCGTATTTCAACAATAATAATTAATGGTTATAGAAATATTCTGGCTTCATAAAAAGTCTGCTCATAACAACTGGATCAAAAATAACTCTACTTTTGTAATATATTTTTAGTTGTTATAAAATGGAAATAATATTTGAATTGTTATATATTTGTGTCTACATTTACGATTTAAATTTACTGCTTTATGCAATTGGTATGTCATAAGGGAATGAAATATTTTTTTGAGTCACTTTCATGGCCCAATAACAGATTTTGTTTCTAAAAAATAAAGAAAATGGGCTATATTCCTAATTTTAAAAAATGTAAAAAATCAAATTTATGTTAAATAATGCATGTGAAGCCATGACAATAATTGATTTTAAAAATGGCCTATGTTAATCCAACTACAAAGGAATGAACATAACATATTCAATTCGCAATACAAAATAATTAAGCGTTTTCAGGATCACTTTATTTAGTTTATTCTACTTATGTTAATAGGTCCGGTAGCCTAGGTTTAAATAGTATAAGTGTACAGTGTATAGCTTATGTAAAAGACAAACAAAATATAAATGTTATAATGTGCGCACAGTATACAGGCGATAAAAGATTTTAGAACGCGCACCGCTAAAAATGAAGCCTTGAAAAAAAATACTGACACAATTATCACAGAAATAGTTTTTTTTTAAATTAAATATTGAGTTATGGAACAGAAAATAATAAAAACAAATTCGCAATTAAATTTAACGCGTAAACAATTAAACCTAATGCATCGTGTGGCAATTCTAATGAAATATGTTTACGTGTCTATCTAATATATAGAAAGTACCATTAAAAAACAACGACAATGCTTTGTATTGCACAGGTCAAATTAAAAAGCGTACACGAAAATGTGCGCACCGTAATTAGACAATATAATATTTTTTGAATGCGCACCGCTGAAATAAAGTATTGGGGGGGGAAAACTTCAGCAAAAATAACTGCTTTGAACGGATTTTGAACGTCAGCGAAAAGTTGTTCAATATAGAAATGAGGTTAAATTTTTCATTCTTTGCCTCTGCATTTTGTCATTATTTAATTTACGGCATTCGGGCAAAAGGGACAATTACAAAAACTATCTTAAAACCACCTTCAGGGTAAAAGGAACCGTCCTGCCAAATTTGGTCCCCGTCCGTGGTTTTTCCGTGGCTGTGTAACAGAATTTCGAAAAGTGAAACATACAAACATACAAAGATACAAACACCAACTGAGCATACAAACATACAAAGATACAAACACCAACTGAGCTTTATATATTAGATATACTAGTTAAAATTTTAAATTTCTTTATTAGATATGTTTTAGGATACATGAAACAGTTTTAAAGATTTTATTGAGCAAATTATTAAGCATTTAAAAGATGGAAGTTAGAAATATAGGAGATGAAAGTTAAGTACATAAGAGAAATTAAAGTTAAGAATATAAGAGATGGAAGTAACGAATATATGAATAACTGGTCGTACGATCTACTTGTCATCAGACTTATCAATCGATCTAACATGTAATAATTTAAGGATTTATCGATTTTGTCATCTGAAAAAAGTTCAATCAATTTTCACGAGTCGATTTTATCTGGAACTAATTGATCAGACGGCACAATGATTTAAACAGTTTTAGAGGAAACTCCATAATTTTAATTAACATATCAACGTTATTTGTAACTTGTTTCACCCGACAACAAGTCTATTACCTCACGGTGCACACCTAGACAACAAGTCTATTACCTCACGGTGCACACCTAGACAACAAGTCTATTACCTCACGGTGCACACCTAGACAACAAGTCTATTACCTCACGGTGCACACCTAGACAACAAGTCTATTACCTCACGGTGCACACCTAGACAACAAGTCTATTACCTCACGGTGCACACCTAGACAACAAGTCTATTACCTCACGGTGCACACCTAGACAACAAGTCTATTACCTCACGGTGCACACATAGACAACAAGTCTATTACCTCACGGTGCACACCTAGACAACAAGTCTATTACCTCACGGTGCACACCTATACAACAAGTCTATTACCTCACGGTGCACACCTAGACAACAAGTCTATTACCTCACGGTGCACACCTAGACAACAAGTCTATTACCTCACGGTGCACACCTAGACAACAAGTCTATTACCTCACGGTGCACACCTAGACAACAAGTCTATTACCTCACGGTGCACACCTAGACAACAAGTCTATTACCTCACGGTGCACACCTAGACAATAAGTCTATTACCTCACGGTGCACACCTAGACAACAAGTCTATTACCTCACGGTGCACACCTAGACAACAAGTCTATTACCTCACGGTGCACACCTAGACAACAAGTCTATTACCTCACGGTGCACACATAGACAACAAGTCTATTACCTCACGGTGCACACCTAGACAACAAGTCTATTACCTCACGGTGCACACCTAGACAACAAGTATATTACCTCACGGTGCACACCTAGACAACAAGTCTATTACCTCACGGTGCACACCTAGACAACAAGTCTATTACCTCACGGTGCACACCTCGACAACAAGTCTATCACCTCACGTTGCACACCTCGACAACAAGTCTATTACCTCACGGTGCACACCTAGACAACAAGTCTATTACCTCACGGTGCACACCTAGACAACAAGTCTATTACCTCACGGTGCACACCTCGACAACAAGTCTATTACCTCACGGTGCACACATAGACAACAAGTCTATTACCTCACGGTGCACACCTCGACAACAAGTCTATTACCTCACGGTGCACACCTAGACAACAAGTCTATTACCTCACGGTGCACACCTAGACAACAAGTCTATTACCTCACGGTGCACACCTAGACAACAAGTCTATTACCTCACGGTGCACACCTAGACAACAAGTCTATTACCTCACGGTGCACACCTCGACAACAAGTCTATTACCTCACGGTGCACACCTAGACAACAAGTCTATTACCTCACGGTGCACACCTAGACAACAAGTCTATTACCTCACGGTGCACACCTAGACAACAAGTCTATTACCTCACGGTGCACACCTAGACAACAAGTCTATTACCTCACGGTGCACACCTAGACAACAAGTCTATTACCTCACGGTGCACACCTAGACAACAAGTCTATTACCTCACGGTGCACACCTAGACAACAAGTCTATTACCTCACGGTGCACACCTAGACAACAAGTCTATTACCTCACGGTGCACACCTAGACAACAAGTCTATTACCTCACAGTGCATACCTCGACAACAAGTCTATCACCTCATGGTCTCATGGTGCACACCTCGACAACAAGTCTATCACCTCATGGTCTCATGGTGCACACCTCGACAACAAGTCTATCACCTCATGGTCTCATGGTGCACACCTCGACAACAAGTCTATCACCTCACCGTGCACACCTCGACAACAAGTCTATCACCTCATGGTCTCATGGTGCACACCTCGACAACAAGTCTATCACCTCATGGTCTCATGGTGCACACCTCGACAACAAGTCTATCACCTCATGGTCTCATGGTGCACACCTCGACAACAAGTCTATTACCTCACCGTGCACACCTCGACAACAAGTCTATCACCTCATGGTCTCATGGTGCACACCTCGACAACAAGTCTATTACCTCATGGTCTCATGGTGCACACCTCGACAACAAGTCTATTACCTCACGGTGCACACCTAGACAACAAGTCTATCACCTCATGGTCTCATGGTGCACACCTCGACAACAAGTCTATTACCTCACGGTGCACACCTCGACAACAAGTCTATCACCTCATGGTCTCATGGTGCACACCTCGACAACAAGTCTATCACCTCATGGTCTCATGGTGCACACCTAGACAACAAGTCTATTACCTCACGGTGCACACCTAGACAACAAGTCTATTACCTCACGGTGCACACCTAGACAACAAGTCTATTACCTCACGGTGCACACCTAGACAACAAGTCTATTACCTCACGGTGCACACCTAGACAACAAGTCTATTACCTCACGGTGCACACCTAGACAACAAGTCTATTACCTCACGGTGCACACCTAGACAACAAGTCTATTACCTCACGGTGCACACCTCGACAACAAGTCTATTACCTCACCGTGCACACCTAGACAACAAGTCTATTACCTCACGGTGCACACCTCGACAACAAGTCTATTACCTCACGGTGCACACCTAGACAACAAGTCTATTACCTCACGGTGCACACCTAGACAACAAGTCTATTACCTCACGGTGCACACCTAGACAACAAGTCTATTACCTCACGGTGCATACCTCGACAACGTCTATTACCTCACCGTGTACACCTCGACATTGGTCATACTGACTTGATCAAGGAACTGTGCGGTGCACACCTCGACATTGACGAGTCTTACTTGAC